>WJFB01000088.1:0-108463 GCA_009870185.1 Pygmarrhopalites habei
AAGCCACTGCTGAGTCAGCAGTGCTGACAAGAAATAGTCACGTATCTCTGGAGTCTCCAGGCTGGAGGAAAGGAGGCAAAAACTGACACTCTTTATTTGCTATGCCTTCTTGTGTGTGTGTGGAACACCAGTTTTTGCCCAGACTTTTCGTCTCTCAAAATACACACGGAACTTCCGTGACGGAAGTAACTTTCTCGTCCCTTGCGAACAAAACTGTCTTTTTGAATGAATGAATTTGTTCATCTCCATTTGATACAAAACACAAAAAGGTGGGTATCCAATACGACAAGTAACAAGTGGAAAATGTGTTCGTGAACCTCAGACTGAATAAAAAAACTGAAACAATTTAAGTACGCTACACACACACACTTTCTCTCTGAGTGCTGTCGTTGCACTGTCGTTGGTTTGCAAAACTAAGATTAAAGCTAAAAGCTAAGATTTCGAAGCATTCAGAGAGTCTGTGTGTGCAGCGTACTTAAAAACTTCAAAAGTAGTTTGTTCAATGTGTTTCAATTTCTGTACTGAAGTTTAGGAAGGTATTTTTTCTTTCGTTGTTGGTCATACTTCACACACATACACACCTTTTCGATTTTACTTAATTTTACAAGTGACAATTATCCATACTAAAACTGAAATTTTAAATAAGTGAACTCGTTCAATTTAATTGACCTTTATTACAGACACATTTATGCAGCAAAAACAAAATCAATTTGAACCTACAACCATGTGCAGCCGTTTGTGATTACTAAAATAAACGTTTGTGATTTGTGATGACACACACACATTGTTTTTAAACATGAGAGTAGTATTTTGCACACTGTGCATTTGGTTTTTAACTTTTTAAAAATCAAAGCCACATGCGATTCTAAAAAGCCACATACAAAAATTAGAGTTTGACCTGCTCTATCCGATGGTCAAATAAGATTGGCCCGGGAAAATACTTTAGGGGTCCGGGAAAATGAAAAGCCCCGAAAGACCCAAAGGTCCTAGGACCTTCCTTTAGGGCAGTGGATTAGACTGTACTTCAAGGACCCCTTAAAAGGGTCTAACTAATTCCGGAAAACAATATTTCCGGCCACCGCACTCTCTCATAAGCTATGTAGTGCAATTTTTAATTTATAGCAGGTGGTTTTTATAACATGACTTTATAATAAGTGACTGTTATAACATATGACTTTATAACATATGACCTGAGTCAGGTCACCTGACACGTGTTTTACAATATTTGTACTCGTTGCTAGAGTTGATAAAATTCAATTTCATATGCATATCATTAGTAAAAGTACGTTGTTGCTCTGAGCTAGCGTAGTGTACTTGGAACGATTGTGTGCTCTGAGCTGGTTCACAGCGCTCTGAGCCAACCGTCGTTGTGAGCCACGACATATATACATTTGCATTGGTTCATATTATTGTACTGTCGCTTCCTAATATTCTTCTTGTAGTTTTATAGACATTTTGTCCAAACAAACACCACACAGCCCACGGTGTCAACAGAACAAGGGAAAGATACAAGAGAGATATGGCACTCTCCAATCTTTACCCTCCTCTCTCTTCTCTCTCTGTCTACACTCGAACAATGAAGAGTGTTCAGATTATCTTGAGAATCTTGAAAGCACTCTGCCGACAGTCACATACCCTGACAAATACACGTACGCACACACTCATTCTCTTTTTCAACAGTTCCGGGGCATTTGGCACGAGAGATAAATTAATCCGAGTTCTTCTAAACTGTACAGAAAATCCAATGTAATCTGTCATAGTGTAAGCAAACAGTAAGATCAAATGTAGGATGTAGATTTGGGGTAAATATAAAAATATTTATTTAGATATTGTACAAATCCGTCAAATAATCGTCTAAAGACTTTAACAAGAGTGGAGAGAGTGGTCGAAAGAATTAGGTAAAAGTCTCTAATATGATATTTGACGTATCGTTGAAAAAAGCTCAAGTTTCTCATTTGTGTTCCTCTGGAATGGAAGCAGAAAATCTTTGGACAAAAATGGCCTGTCAACCCGGATTAAGCACCTCTCTCTCTCTCTTTCTCTCTGAGACAATAACAATATAACAAGTTGACATGATGCTTGAGCACGTCTCTCACTCTCTCTCTCTTCACACACACAATTTCCCTGTAGCTGAGATTAGTATGATATTTGTTCATATTTCTTCACAAACTCTGCGGCGTTCCAAAGAGGAAACAAAAACTAGAGTTTAGGACCACTCTCACTCTCCCTCTCTCCTTTTGTGTGTAAGTGTTATGTGACTACAAATATATATGACACTGTATGACATGGAGTGTCTCAAAAATGAAACGGCCGCTCCGTCGGTCACTCCAACCTTTGTTGAACATTGTTACTTAAATTTTAATGAGGTAATGGTTCCCTTCTTTCGCTCCTCCCTACATTTTCCTCTCTCGATTTTCGTGGCCTTTGTCGTTGTCGTCGTCGTTTTCCTCCTCTCTCAAAAATATTACCATAAAAGACGATATAGACATTTCATTTTAAAAATACAAATTTTTTTTAGTTGTCGAGGATCGCATCTTCTTCTCGACAACACTTGCACCTTCACTCTCAACCTAGGGCGTAATTGGGCCGTGAGAAATTCGTATGGTTTGTGTGTGAGAGTGTGCATACTATGTGTAGGAAATACAAGAGAATGATAATTATCCTTGTTCTCAAAAAAAAGATATTAATTTTTTTGTGATCAATACAGCGAGAGAACACAAAACGATTGACATGTGAACTCGAGAGTTGGAATAAGTTATATCAATACACAATAGCCACACACACACACACACTTTGTTTAGGAACTTCTTCTTTAACAGAACATGTTTCAAGTTGACTAGAAAATTTTTTAATCCGGTCTTTCTCTCTCATCTGCATCATCATCTTTCCCCATCATCTCTCTGTTCTCTTACACTCTCTGCTAAGTCTGATGGAACAAGTCTTTTCAATTATACTCTACCTTCCTTCATCATCATCTTGAAGATCAAGAGAGAGAGAAGTGTAAACCGGATTACTTTTTAATAAGCGCAAACACACTCTGACAAGTATTGAAAAAATTCACATATCTTCTTCTCTGACTACAGAGTCAGTACATCCAAATTGTAATGTAGACCATTAAAAGAGTATTAAATATTTTACACGTTACTCCCAGGCACACCATATACCATACGGCAGTGTATGGACGAATATTACAAACAATTAGACATGCAAAAAAAATCCTCCTCCTTCCTTCTCCTCCTATCCTATCGTGAATTGTTAAACAGTGGGGCAAGTGTGAAAGATTGAACTTGCAATGTGAACTGCATTCAATGCAAGCCATGATGATGGGTTTTACTCTCTCAGACACACACACACACGCATCCACACACACCACACACGCATCCACACACACCACAAACACTCTGCACACAGTGTGTACACACACAGGTGCGTGCAGAGTTGAGACTCGCACTCTTTTGAGACAAACCAGCTGTTGAATGTGTTCTGCATAAACTAAACTAACAAAAGGATGAGAAGGGAAGTCGAGAAAGAACCCACATACAACAAATGTTGTGTACTTCTCTGAGGCTGTATCAAGTGAGAGAGAGAGAGAATTTAAACAAAGTTTTAATTCCTTGATTTGACTTATTGATAAAAAAGAAGTATTTAGTCTACAGAATCTAGTTTACCCTTCATTACAATTAATTCCATGACATGTACCTTCACTCACTCTCTCTTACTCTCTGTGTCTCTGATACGTTTGCAAGTAGACAGGGCAAAGGGAGGAAAAAGTTGTTAAATGTGTAAATTGTTCAAATTACATATTATTCCCAATCGGCATTTTAATTATTCATGAAACTACAGTACAGCAGAGCAGAATGGTATTGGGCGGTGAGAAAAAAAACAAATTACAATTAATAGGGAATTGTTCGTGAAATTTTTTTTCGAGGCTACACACACACTCCACAGTGGTGAGGACTGAAGAATGAGAAGGGACGTAAGGGATGGACAGAATGTGGAGGAGAAAATAGAGAAGAATCCAAGAAAAACAGTCGGTGGGCGCCAGAGTGCTTTTCCCTTCTTCTTCTTCCTCCTCCTCCTCTTCTGAAGACAGAGAAAAGATGTCTGCGTCTTTGGGGTCTTTACCTCTGCTTCCTAATTCCTTCTCCCCGTATGATGGTTCATATAAAAAATGTACACACATGCCCCCCTCACACACACATGGAGAGAAGAAGAGTGCATGGGAATGGTGAACCGTAAAAATGTATGTACTTTGCACAGACACACACAAAGACACACTCCCCGACGGGGAGTCCCCGTAATGAAATGCAATGTAATATATATATAGCTCCACACACAGCAGTTGTCGCCCTCTCGTCTTTTTCGCTTATGATGAAATCTGAGTTGCCTCCAATCTTCCACACACACACCACACACACAGCCGCACACATAAATAAAACGCATGGAAATAGCTCAAAATAACATGCACAGTCGTTGGTAAAAACAGTGTAATTTATATTACATAAGCTCTCGAGACTAAGAGAGCAAGTGTGAGAGAGGGAGGAAAGAGAGTCCTTATCAAACTTTTTCTGGGGAGAGAGAAGAGAAGAGCTTCCAAAACTGCACAAAAGTGTGTGTGTGTGTGTCGTTGTACAAGACGATAATCATAAAAGTGTGGGTTGAACAGTGTGTTTTAGTTGTGTTTTGTGTGTGTACGGGAGTTGTAGTAGTGAAATTGCATGAGTACACAGCTTGAAAAAGCTGACAAGTTGAAAGGAAAAGTAATCTCAGATATTTTAGCTCACACACACACATGCAGAGAGAGAGAAGAGGAGCAGCGTCTGTTTTTACAGTTCCTTCAACCAACTCTCTAGGCACACAATTATATTGGCAGTCCCATAATATCCTCTCTCTCTCTCTCTCTCTCCTTTACTTTACTGTACTGCACAATCAGCACACGGAACAGTCAGACAGAAAAATCATAATCAAATTTAACTAACCTCGTAAATACAAGCTTTTTGGAGCAATTCCTCCTCCTCCCCCTCTTCCTATCGCAAAGGCCCCTCATGGATGTACATGTGCTCATTAATGTTTATATTTCAAAAAATGCACTGCCGAAAACACAAATATAACGGCATCATTTCTCTCTCTCTCTACCCGTCTAATTATTTATTTAAAAAATACTTTCAGCTCAAAAGTCCCTTCACATTTAAGCACCGTAAAATTTTCAAAATTTCATTTCCGGATATTTTCTCTTAAACTTCTTAGAAATTTAAAGACAAAATGTTCCCTAAAATTTTGTTTAAAAAATTGTACGTTGAATAGCCTTACACGTGAAGAAAGGAAGATGGAAATATATGGCCAAAAAATTTGAGAACCCTATTCAAAATTTTGAAAGGGAAAAAAACATAATTTAGAGTCACATGGCCTGGCTGTGACATCCATGGAGGAGGAAATGGTTTTGTGTCTGTCTTTTGTCTCTCTCAATGTGTCTTGAGTTTGAAACTCTCATTTTTCATACTCTTCAGCTCCACATACACACACGAGTAGAAGAAGAGAGAACAGCCCACCACCACTTTTTTGTTCCAAGACAAGATGGTCATTAGACAGCCCCTCATTTTCCTCACATGCATTCTCCTCTGTCTTATAAGGTAATCCTGTGAAAATGCAATTGCACTTTATTCATTTAGTAAATGATGTGCAAACACTCCCGGCTCTCCCCATCACATCATACACACTCTCTTCTACATAACGTATCAACAATCCATCTGACATATGCAACAAATTCACTTTAATATTATATCATGTCCCATCATCATCTCGTAACAAATAGGGCTTCAAACAGCGAAAAAAAACTCATAGAGTAGCTCACAACTAATTAGTATTTTCAAAAAAAAATTGTAAATGGAGGAGGACTTTGCATGTGCCTGAATGTGTTGAGTTCTCGTTATCAGCAGTCATCCATCAAAATATGGAAAAATTAAAAATCCATATATCACTAATATCACAATTAGTGAAGCCAGAAGGATTGTCCATTGAGACACACACCAGGAACACTAAATTTAATTTCCCGTGAGATGACACTTAAATTCCATCGCACATTATTTTTCCTCATTTTTTTGGAGAGGGCTATTGATAATTGTCCAATATAATGCTTCATTTTTTAATTCCTTCATTAAGAGTCGGTGTGGAGGGAAGAGGGGATTGTGTGAGTGTGTGTGAGACAATACAGTCATAAAAATTATAAATTACAAGAGGGGGACATGCAGTAGCCACCAGCCGTGGCCAACACACACGTGCACACACATCGTCACAGTGCGGCTTCTGAGTACACGACTGTAGAAGACTGCCAAAAAAATGGAAGAAAAATCCCACGAGACAATGGAACAAAACTACAATATTGACATGTCCCACCTGTCCTACAGTTATTACATGGTATAACACAATAACTTGTTCAAAATGAAAAAAACATGGCCACGGAATTTCACTTAGGAAGCTTCGATTGTGTGAGTGTATAACGTGTGTGTGTGTTGGAGTATCAATAGTAGCCCCTACTGTGACTGAATGTTTGTCAAGTATCTATTTAAAAAATTTAATGGCTTTCCACATACAACTCTCTTTCAATCCTTCTCAATAATTATCATTGCACTGGAAGTTATTCCACTGTCAAAGTATTTTTCCTCATGTAATATTTGTGGATTGCCATTTTGACAATATGTATAATAGCTGTTGATATGAATATGGCAATTCCTTACATCCCCTCCCTCCCTGTCTCTCTCTTGTTTCTCGAAGTTGTTGGGATCTCATTAATTACTACCAATGTCCACACACACACAGTGTATAGTTAAAGAGTACTTTATGTAGAGAGAGAGAGAAGAAAAAGACTTGCCTATTTAGGATCCCTCGGAAAATTACTTCCTTATAATCTATCCCACTGCTCAACTCCCTCTCCTCTGTTCCCTTGTAAGGAAGTCCGAGAGTTGAGAGGCAAAAGGAGAATTAACAAGAGAGAAGTAAAGCAAAGGGAGGGGAAAAAAATTTTTGCTCACAGATGAGACAAACTGAGTTTAGTACAGAGATAAAAATTAGTCTCTCTCCACATCATACACAGTTTTGTGTGGATGTGTGTGTGTACAGTTAGTCGAGAGAGAATTAGTTTTCTATTTAAGTTGAGAGAGAGAGGGAGAAGGAAGGGAGAACGGGAAGTTTATATTAGCTTTTATACATATCATAAATTACAGCTTTAAGCTCCGTCGTTCTTCATACTCCCCCATACAAATAATGCACTTATATGCAATACATGTATAGTCATGTACATGTATGGCTGGTAACATTAAACGAAAGTTAAACAATCACAAGTTGATTTAAAAATTTCATATGCGTATACTCTACACACACACATACACACAGAGAGACTTAATGGATGTGATGTGTCTTGTGACCGTTTCCTACCTGGACTTCCACTAATAAACTCATCTGTGACTCTTTTTCCCATTATGTGTAGAGTGCACACTGCTTGCATCACAAAAATAGCTGTGTGTGTGTGTGTGTACACTCGGAACGATATGAAACATTGAATTATCTTTTGATATATGAGGAGTAAGAGAAAGAGAGAGAATCATTAGGAATTCCCTTTGGTCCGTATGCAAATACAGGGAGAGAAAGAGAGGAGTTGACTGGTTGGGTTAGGAGCAATTTTAGCCTTATTTCCCTGTCTCTCTTTCTCTGCCAACTGAGAGATGTATGAAGTGTGGCGGAGAGGAGGAGGAAGAGTAATACGGGCGAAAGACAGACACAAAATTTGTCATTTGCTTCCTCCCGGCCTCATGTTGACTGTGTGTCTTTTTCTATGTCTTCTTGTACGACGGGGAATGTGTAGGAGTTTGCACGGACTGTTGTGTGTGTGTGTGTTTTTACGCTGTATTTGCATGGCTAGATGAGGATTAGGTTTGTGGAGCTGGATTGCTCACTTTATTTGTCAAAGAAAATTGCTCCTTCCCTCACACACACACACACACATTTCACTACACGTTCACTCTCACTCTCTCTCCCATTCGTGTGTGATGTTGAAGGAAGACCCACGAAGACGAAAGAGAGCCAACGCACCCTGTGCACTCTTCAAATCTAAATCTAAATTTAGGCAAAGAGAGAAAAAGAGAGAGAGGAGGAAGAGAGGAGGACATGGAAACCCAAAAAAAGAATGAGATGGCAAAAAAAGAGAGCAAAAAGACAAGCTGGAGAATACACACACACACGCACACACTTTGAACAGTGCAATCATGACTGTAGAGACATGAATGTTGATCTGTGGAGTGCGATACCCGTGGGTTTTCCTCCTATAAATCGGATATAACTATGATTTTTACTGTACGTCAAATTGCTTCAGCTTACATGACGTCTTAATGAAATGAAAGCACTTGTCCTCCTTTTCCCTCCCTCAGCAAAAAGTGAGAGGAGGGTTTTTATATAGAGCAATCTTGTATTATGAGGGTGAATAGGGATTTTTGGCTATATATAGTTGTTCACTGTGAAGGGGACTGTCGTAAAAAAAGTAAAATAAAATGTACACGTGAATGTGCACTTCGTCCTCCTTTCATTAACTCCTAGTACCTCGTAAATTTCCTTTCGTTTTACGCCTTCCCTCATTTTTCAAGTCTCTCTCCTCCACTTCCCCTACTCCTCCAGTTCCACACACACACACTCTCTCTCTCTTTACACATACTTGCAGCAGAATTGGCAAAGATTGATTTTTTTTCTCTCTGGGACGATTTTTTTGAAATACATCATAATACATTATGGATGGGCTCAATCTTTCCTCCTCCTGAATAGATTCCGAGTTTAATGAATGCAATTATAATTATTTTTATTTATTACAAGAACCAAGGAGTTCCACTCTCAGAGGGAAGTTTGTCTCATTTTGGAGATAAACATTTGAATGAGTATAGTAATGAAGAAAGGAAGAAGGAAGGAGAGAGGGTTTATTTATATGGCTTGGAAAATAATTAGAAATGTTCTGTAATAGAATAATGGAGGGAGAGGAGGAGGAGGAGAGTGAGAGGGAGTTAGGGATAACTTTGTCATGTGAAAAAGAAAGTGATTTCCCTGTGCAGCCAGGAATCACTCAATACTAAAAATATAATCAATAAATGAACATACTCACGAGGAATCAACGTCATCCTACATATATCGTCGTGTTTGCCCGTGTGTGTGTGTGTGAACTATGCCGTGTTTCCATCATCATCAGGCACGACGAAGACGAGGACGTGTAGTGTGATTGTGTCAGTGTCATGCAAAAGTTAATGGCTAATCATAATTATGGTTAAGACATGTGTTCCTCCTGCGTGTCTTGTGTTTGCAATCCCTTGATACTAAATCCCTTGTGTAGTACAGATACAAGAGGATAATGTTGAGGACGGTAAGAATCAATTTTAGTAATTAGGATAAAGTACAAGATTTTTCAAAACAACAATGGCAGTTACACATGACAGGGTTTGACTACCAGCAGGCGGTTCTGTACTTTCATTCATTATTCTTAACAATGAGAGATCAGAACGAGTGTGTATTTATGTACGTGTGACACGGAGTGAGAGCTGGATTTAAATGATGTTTAATCAGACTGTTGTGTAGTTAAGAGAGAGAAGTGACTACTGAAAAGGATCAACAAACAAATTTACAATTGCCAAAATTGGCTCAATAACTTGTGCAAAATAATTCAAATATTTCTATTAAATGTATTGCACCATCGTGTATGTAAATTCTAATTGGATAATCAGAATAGCAATGTTATTGACCAATAGTCCCCTTACGACATTCCAATACAATATGGTAAAGGTTAAAGAGTAATCATAAAACACTGCAAAAAGAGAAGGAATTCCGGAGGGCATTGCATTTTTTCCATTGGATTCTAATTGAGTCACCGATCTGTATCAGTTGAATGGTGGGCTGGAGCGCATAGCATAACACATTTCATATAACACACACGCATACACTTGACTCTCTTTGGTTATTGGTAATTCAATTATTGGTAATAATTCATGATCACTGACACACACGCTCCTATCCCTATCTCTCTCTCCTCTGTCAGTCAGGACTGACACAAATCCACATCCCAATTCATCCTTGACTGACAAATTTTGAGTGCTCTTCAGCACAGTGGCAGCAGACACCATTCCACAAGTCATCCCAATTACATTAAATTTTGTATAATTACGTCAGACTAACCTAACACTACAGAGAGAGTTAGACTAAGTGACGAGGAGGAGGCTGTTAAACTCTTGGGATTTAGTGTTTTTGGCTTTGACTTGAACTTTTATGAGGGGAGAAAAATATAGGTCGGCCCCATCGTCATCATCAGTCTGACGACGACGGCCTGCCTTCTTTCCTCCCTGCAGATTAAATAAGAGATTCTGTCATAATTCATAATTCGCAAAAATCCGGTCTTACTCTACTCCTTCCTACGCCCCCCTCCACACACACACTCCACAATTCTAATCCTTTTATATTGTACGCTAATAAATGTGCTCATGTTGACACACACACACACTGAGAGAAAGAAAACTGTAATGTAATTCTTTTACATGGATTCCTTCCATTTTGTGTGTTTGTGTGTCTGTTGAATGGGATGCAGTTTATTTCTCGCTCCATTTAGACACATTTAGTCCATCTGTTAAGTCACTCTAACTGTCAGCAAGACAAATTCTGAAATTGTGTCATCACAAATTATTACATGTACCCCCTCCACACACATGATTTGATACACACACACAATCCATTACTTCACCTAAAGGAAAAGTAATGGTGGATTCAGTCTTTCTGAAATTGGGGGGCTCCAATTTCAATCTCGATTAATGTGTCTCATACATCAAGTCAAAGACCTCATGAATTTCACACACACGAATCCATACACAATATCCACTTGGATTTCCCTATCTCCTACTTATTAATACTTTAATTGTTTCTAATCCTGACCTTTCCCCCCACCGATACAGAACAGAATTGTTCCCTCAACGTAGCAATCAGGGCAACAACAAAGTGATATGAACGCATAAATTGCACGGATCAATTTCATCCTTCTATCTCTACACACAATGGCTAATCGAGAGGAAGCATGAAGAATTGAGTTTAACAAGCCCAAAACAATTTTCCCTTTTTCCGGACAAGGGATAAATGGAAATCCTGGAGAGGGAGAGAGAGTGGGAGAGAGAAAACTGAATGGGAGATAATATTTTCAATTTCACCAGTAATTATATCTCTTATCAACCATTTCCTACAATTTTGTACAGGAGTGAGATGTACACAAACTCCCCTCCTTCTGCATAAACATATCCTAGGATATACATAGGATAGACATATAACGTAACTGTTGTAAACTTAATTGGTGTGTAGGATTCACCCTCCTTAGTTGCCAATAGTACAATGTGTGTTATGGCAATCAAGTTTGAAGCTCGGATAATTCGAGAGCCAACTTTTTGGAAAAGCCGTGCTAAGAGAAAGAGAGAGTCTGGAGTGAAGAGATAACAAAAGGAGAGGAAACATTGTCATCCAACAGAACTTTGATTCGTCCATCCTAACCTTCCAAAAGAGAAGGTATAGACTGTAGACTATAGAGAGGGGGAGATAAATGGGGAACATTTTCGTGAAATTTCGTATTTCATGCTCTGCTAGTTTTATTGATGAACCTTCCATATATAGAAACTAAAATTTATTATGGATGGAAGCCAAGGAACTGTAAACAAGAGTCAATACGTATCAACCTGCCCTTCCACATTTATGTATTATTATGATGAAAAGGATGGAGCCGTTAAGTGAAGCCTACACTTTGTATCAATAGTCGATAATAGTCGACACACGTATACAACAAACCCGATGGAGGGTCATAAAACTTTTTTCTGATGCTTCTCTCTCTCTCATCAATCGTCAATGTCAATGAGCTTTCCTTTTCCCCAAAAATTTCCCCTCTCGCTTCTCCTAATTCTTCAGTCCCTTGCCCTCCAGTCGGGATTGACGGGACAGGAGAAGGCAGTGCCCCTGATAAAAGCTTACCTTCTGAGGCCACACAGGGAAATGTATTATCTCAAAATGCATTTAATTTACATACGACATGGAGGGAGAGGTGGGGAGGAGGAAAGCTGATAGGAACTAATCTGGGAGCAGAGCAGGTGTACCTCGGATGTTTGCAAATTGTATAAATATCCAACCTTTCCATTAACATTAACTAACCATATGGTCCATTCCAAATAGATAACAAGCTATATCCAGTCCCTCGGTTTTCAGTGTGACCCAACCGGACCAACACAGTCTGGAGTAATCATTTCAGGAAGGAGAGAGAGAAAAAAAATGAGTTTTTCAACCCATTATCGTTCACAACCCCAAAATGGCTCAAAATAAATTGGTCTATTAATTTGTGATTAACAACGTGGGTCGTTAAATGGTCTCGTTTGAAATACAGAGCACAAATTTTGTTATTCCTAATTACATACACCAGTGAAGTACTGTGTACAAGATTTTTTTAAAATTGACATTAGAAAACCTTAGAGAGGACTTTTGTCAAAAAAATGATGATTTTTTGTGTTAATTTCTTGAGGTAGGCTAACCTCCAAATTGTTCGATAGTTAATCATCATGTTGTAAATCCTTTTTTTGATAAGGATCTTAAACTGTATCATGATTCAAATCATAATAAATTCAATATAAAAAAAACATCACCACTACAGAATCTGTAGTACAGATGTACACATGGTCAACCCCATAAATTAGTATCTTTACAATATAAGGAGACGGAGCGTGTACAAAAATTATGGACTGACGAGAGGGAGAGAGCAAGACATGTCCTGCCTCCTTTCATAAAACAGTTAATAATCTGGAGACATAGTCAGTTCTTGACTGTGTCTGTTGGGTTAAACAAAATCTCAATTATTATACCTATTCTCTTATTCTGCAAAGTAAATACAGAGAGACAGCCAGAGAGAGTAATTTATTAACTTCTTTAAGGAGGAGACTAACTAATTTACATTATAAATTCCCCCGTTAAGGAAATAAACACACACGTAGACAACCCAGACACACACACATCCATGTATATAGCAGTGTGTGTATTTCTCTTGGTGTGGACTCTATTGTTGTGTTGTGTTGTTAAAATGGTCAATAATAATAACAATAATAGTTCAATTAAATGTAAGCAGAACAGATTGAAAGGAGGGAGGATAGAGAGAAAAAAACATGATGAGTACAAATTTACATGTACCCTCCTCACACTCTGTTTCTGTTCCTCGTTTGCCTCAAAAGGAAACTAGACTGTAGAGTGTACAGTGAATGAAAATGACCACACAAGACAGGACAAGAGGAGAGAAAGGAAGAGAGGAGATGAAAAGGGCAGACCACCAACTTTTAATTTAATAGTTCACTTTTTTATGAACCCTTAAATAGTTTGTATTTATACACTTTGATTTTTTTCTCATCTCCAAACTTTCAAAGCTGCCTCAGTCGTCAGACTGATCCTTCATGTTACACAAAGAAAAAATCCTTTTCCTCGCTTCTTTTTCCCCTTTATATATTTTTGAGCATAGACGGAATGGATTCCCCATCCCATGATCCAATTTTAATTCCAAAAAATGTCTGCAAACATTTTATTAAAAAATAGAGGTAGACTAAATACATTTACTTCCAGTGACGACAAACAGGATTTATCCAGCTGCACCAGAATGCAGATCCAGGTGTAGTCATAAAAGGACTAGAGTAAATAGTTTATACTGAAGAATGTACAAGTGTTTTTCCATATCTATGCAAGTACATGCGGTCACCCAGTACAAGGCTAAAGGGTAGAAATATACGCAATTATGTACCTCACAAATTGAGGTCGGGTTGACATTCAAAAAAATAAATTGACAACACCGCAGAAGGGAAATTGAATAGAATATTTAGTTGAATTTAGTCTGAATGAACCCTCCCTGTTTTTTGACACCTTTTCCTGCCCTTCGTCATGCACCACAATGTCATTTCAAGGTAGCGGGGCAAGGTACTCCCCATAAAACTTTTTCATACTCTCTGTCTCTTCCTTCAAGGGACAGTCCTCAAAGTGCCTCTTTCTCTGTACAGGTAACCATTTTGTCAATATCCAATCAACTCCTCTCTCACTGTGTTCTGGACAGACCACCCAAATGTAGGGAAAGAGAGTGACAGGACTCGACACCCTCCTCCTCCCCCTCAAAATCCGTGGACAATGTAAACTTGTTAATGGGGTACAAATTCTATGGACAATCGTAATTTTGATGAGGACTAATTTAAATATAGTATCCTTTGCACACACACACACTCCACCTCCTCCTCTCCTTTTATGTACACACACACATGTAGACAGTGTACAGGAAATGAAAGACACATTTTTTTGTTGTGATGATACAGAAGGGGAAAACACAGTTATTTTTGTTTTTGTCTCTGATTTTCCCGCTGAATCCCACATCAAATATGTGACTGTGTGTGTGTGTGTAAAGTTTCAAAATCTGATGACTTTATCCTGAAATTTTTGTTCAGCTTCACTCCACCCCTATCTGACATGAATGACCCATATGCTAAAAGCTTTTTTATATTAATTTCGAAAAAAAATTCAAAGTCATGTACACACACGCACACTTTGAATCAGTACAAAAGAGGAGAAGAAACAAAAAAAATGTCACGATGACATCCTAATTGTTCTGTCACACTGAACGGTTCAACAACTTTAAAATAATCAGTCTGAAGAGAGAGGGAGAGGGGAATTTTTGACATTACACTCTGCACATGAATTATATCATTCTGTATTCGTCACTCCCGTCAAAAAACACGGAGTAAGTGTGTACTCCACAGTACGATAAGAAGAGTTTAATTGAATATAAATGTTTAATGTATTATTAGCTAATGGAGGAAGAGAGTCCATGGGGAAATATAACTGTGCAGTGCAGAGTGTCTGTGTGTGTGTGTGTACCTACTGTATTGTACACATCACATCATCATCGTAAATGTCAGTTGACTGAGAGAGTCCACCAATCAATTCACATCTCGTGTCATTAGAATATCATGTACGAGGAGTACGAGGGGGAGAATAAATTTCTTTGATTACAAAATTACGGCTTGTGTCACACACACACACTCCACACAATACATTAGATACAAGACAGTATCATCCTCAACAATATATCAACAGAGCCGAGAGCAACAAAGAATCTGCATATAAAGGCATCTTCCATTTGATTCGGATCAAGATCCCAGTTAAATTCCTCACATTGACTGAGAGGAAGGGTGGGGAGGGGGTTACAACATTAAAAAGTTATTGTTATGTCATCATGTGCATTTCCCTTTATCCTCTTTCTGTATTCACATCCGAAGAATTCCTGTGTAGTCCGAACGAAACGTTTCCGGCATCCAGCCATTCCTTCTCTCTCTCTCAGAGAAAAGAGTAGAGGAATAAATGTATACATATCTACAAATGACCATTTAACTCTCTTCGTCATTCCAATCTTTGTAATCGCAATTGAGACATCAATACCAAAATAAATTTTGTAGAAAGACACACACACATACACAATTTAAAAAAGGACTATAATAAACCTCCGTTATGAATTTCTTTTCTTTATTTTCAAATTCAATAGATTAGTTAGGGTATTTTGTGATTTCATTTCGGAGATTTTAAACTGATCATCCTCCACTAAATTATCCATCTTCATCTCCTCTTCTCTATCTGACAGACACTTAATCTCTTCTCTCCCTTATGTAAATAATGTGAGATGAATCGGATTCACTGGAGATGTAGTTATGTTTGTAGTACTGATATAGAATTGAGACGGATATGTCGATGGGCAGAAAAGAGAGAACTGTAAAATAAGATAGATATTTGTAGCAGAAAAAAATGTAATCCATCAAACGTAGCAGAGTTGATAGGAGAGATGAAGAGGGTTTGAGCACAATCAGAATCAGAAAAAAATGTATCATTCCACCCGAGTGCATTGTGTGTCTTTATGTCATTTGGACTCATCATCAAGCCGTGCTGAGGTTGGGAGCAATTGAGAAAAACCTTTTTTTTCCTCTTCTCCCTCTACCTCTGTATCTTCCCCATGTCTCGCTTTATTTGGTTGAAAAGGAAAAAACAACAACAAAATGCTAAGGATCAACAATCTTGCCATCATTTTTTTTGCAACACAACAACAACAACATGGGAGCATTAGAAGAAGAGAAGTTCTCAACGTCACATTACACTGAGTATCGTATGATCAGAGGAGGAAAAAGGGAGATGATCATTTTGAATAGTTGAGATGGTAACAAACGGAATAATACAACAACAACGACGACTACAAGTGGGAAATGACATTGGGAATGAGTCATAATTCTCTCTCTCATAAATTTCATTTGCATACGCCACATTGTCATTCCATCCCCTCCACACTCTGACACTCACAATATAATGTACTCTGTAATGTGATGCGAAAAGAAGAAGGAACTTCTTCATGAATGAGACTCTTACTACTTAACACACACACACACATTGGAATGTGTGATCATCATTAGGATTCCTCAAATATTATGCAGAATCCACACACACACACACTTGTGTGTGTGTAATTTACAATTAATACAGTACTCCCTCACACATTTATTATGCAATTACTCTTTGGAACATTCCAATGTTGTACACATTGCATTCTGTGTTGCATTCTGCTATGGAGTGTTGGGGGCAGGAAGGAAGTGTCATAAAAAATTGTACTCATCTTCTTCTCAACTACTTTGTAACTGTAATTGTAATTAGTGAATTAAGAAGAAGAGGAGCCGACATCCCCTCACACCTCCTATTCTATTATCATGTGTCCCTCAGTATTTATTAAACAGACATTAGTCCCAACTTCTAATTTCTCAATTACATGCTTACGACACACACACGTACACACGTCTCCGTGTCCTCACTCTTCTAATTCTCTCTCTCTCTCGAGATCTTGACAATACCTTGCTAAAAATCCATTGAGTACAACCACAAGTGACAGAAAATTGTAGTCAAATTTTTGAATTCGGAATTCTCTCAAAAAAATCTTGTCATTTCAATTTTGTCAAATATTAATGAACACAAAAAAAACTTTTTCTTTCCATTAGGATTGTGAATTGTGAGGAGGGACGTCAAGAATTGTCAAGGAGTCAAGCTGGGGCTGAAACGTTAAATTATCAAATGAGCTTCTCGTGCCTCCAGGAAAAATTACATTTTTTTTCTATCTCTCTCTCTCTCTTTCGCCCCAACTTTTTTCATCCTTCCATCTCTTTTCTACCTCCTCCTCCACATCCATTTTCATCTTTACTATGAAACCGTTGTCTGGAAGAAAAGCCAGCAGATTCTCTCACGACTTTTTATCTCCTCATTTTTCCTCTGCAACTACCCCATTGCACAATACAATTCATTGTTGTCTCCCCCCTCTTCTTGCTCTTCTCCAGTGTGTGTATAACCTCACAATTTACGATATCATCTTCTTCTCCATCCCTCCCTCTCCTCTCATCTGCACTCAATTGCATTGCGGCTTTTAAGCTCCTACTGACTTGGATTGTTTGGATGGAGAGAAAAAACTCTGGGCAATTTGCTCAGTCTCTTTACCCCCAAAAAATTTTTTTGCTCTCCTCCTTACTCTTTCTCTCTCTCTCTATGTACGCACTCTGTTATTACTCGAAATAATCCCTCTCCATCACTCCCCAAAAATTTCCCCTTTTGTAAACAAGAAAGACAAAAAAAGGGATGACAACAACAATGGTCTACACTCATATACTGCACACACACACACAAATGATAAATTAACTGGAAAAATTGGAGTCTCAAACCTGCTGAGTCCTTTTTTTCATTTTGCGTATGGTTGAGCCCTGTCAAAAAACCTAGTCTCCATGCCAGTCGTCATGTCCCAAATTGTGGAAATATAAAAAAAACCTCAAACATGGGGGACAGACACACTCAAAGACAAATGAAGAGAGAGAGAGAGAGGACAGTTGATTCGTGGAAGAATGTAAATCCAAAAATTCATGGAAAATGAAATTTAGACATTACAAATATAGTTGAGAAGGTGAAGGAAGGATTTTTTGGGGAAAAACTTGTCAAAATTTATAATATGGAAAAAGGATGGCTTATATTCATGTACTCACATTACACACAACTACAACATATATGCGTACACAATGTACCAAGTGGTGAAGGCCTCTTTGAGTCTTAAGTTGGAGCTATCAAAAGATTTTCATGGAAATCTCGGCTCTGTCAAAGCCTTCAGGTCTTCTGGAGTTAGGGAGCAGACAGAGATGATCTGGCCATATATTGCCTTGTTCCACTCAAAAAAACTCTCAAAAAATGAAGGACTGGAATGTTGAAAAGTGAAGAAAAGCCGCCAAGGGACATTCAACAACAACAACAACGAGGCGAAGGGGACGTTCAGCCATGATGACAGCACCACATCATCATCATCATCCCCCCTTCATCCTCATCTTGTCGACAGAAAATATACCCAGAAAAAATATCCACTTTTTCGGCCACTCTCTTCCTCTCTCTCTCTCTCTCACTCTTGTGGAGAGCAAGACATGCTTAAATACTCGACGATCATTTATCTAAATGACTTTTCTCCCTTCTCACTCCCCAAACAATGTAACAGTGTACAGTGTGTGTGTGTGTGTGACCCGTGTACTCAGACTCACCGTTCCTTGCTAATTTCTTAATAATGCTTCTTTTTCTCTAATTCCCTCTCCCAACTACGATAGAATACAAGAGTGAGCTTCTTGAGGATTATCCAACTAATTTCCATATTTTGTGCACAAAAAATTTACACGCTAAGATAATTTTCCTGACTACTGCATGTCCCTTCATAAATGATGATGATGATGTGCTGAACGCTGCGTAGGAATTTTTGGGGAGTGTATATTAAAATCATTAATTGGAGTTCACATACTCTCAAGTCAAAGTCAGGACTGTCAGTCCCAATCTTAATTTACATTTTCCTCCAACTACAAGACTAACAATGCAATCTGTATTATCCAGCCCCTCCTCAGTATTACTACTACATACGATACGATATAAAAAATTCTCTATTTAATAATTTGAAAAAATTAAACCGTAAATCTTTCTCATTTAATGCGTGTGTGTGTAACTTTCTTTATATTTAAACACATTATCAAATGAGTGTGTGTGTGCAGGAGCAGCTGCTCCCCTGACATTTGACGTTTGTAATTTCAATCAGAGAAAAAGAGAGAGAGAGAGAAGAAAAAACTCTTGCTTTTGTTTCGATCCACTTGACCCTCCTTTATTCCACCCTCCCTTTTTGCTCTTACTTTTGCTCTCGTTCATTCCACACACACAGATCATCCACATTTTTTGTTGGTTTCTTGTCTCATTTCCTTTTCAACTAATGATAGCATCAACCGCCCAAACGTACCTTTGGCCGAGTCAGCAGAAGAAGAAATTGAATGGATATCGATACTGAGAGTGATATTAACTTGTAGAGAGAGAGAGAGAGAGAAGGGTTGAGTAAAAATATCAATTTCACAATGCACTCCTGCCCATGTATTGATATCTGTGAGACTAATAATTTTCGCTCTCATCCTCCCTCCTCCTCTCCCTCTCAACGATCTTGCAGATCTTGAACTTGGTCAACAATTCCCAAACAATAATTGACTTGTGCCAATCATCTTGCCCTCATTCCTCATAAATAATGGCTGCGGAGGCCAGTAAAATACTCTCCTCATCCTCCTCGTAGCCCAAGTAGCTGAGCCTAATCGTTTCCTGCAGATCATCACTACTCGAAAGACCAAGCAAACGCAACCCAGGCTCATCATCATCATCGGAAAAAAACAACAACAACAACCCACTGCACTCTGTACATACCAGAGTCAAATCATTTGTCTACACAGACTTCTCTCTCTCTGTGATGAATGTACGTCTTTTCCTTGTCTACCACGAAAGAGAGAGAGAGACACAGTCACACACAGATGTACTGTTATGATCAGGATTAGGAATTACGATACGATTAATTAAACACACATACACAGAAAGTACTGGTGTGTGATTGTGGATTAGACAGTTGGGTGGAATGTCAGTGTGGACCTATCCACAGCTAATAAGTGAACAAATTACTATGTGTGTAATGTACTTGACTGTACATGTGTGTGTGTGTACTACGCTGTGAGTGATGAACATATGAGAGGGACAACAATGGAAAGCAAAAAGAATGTGCATGCAGAATTGCATTGGTAAAAACATATATAATCCTTTTCAATTGAATATTAAGGGTCAAACAGGCTACGAGGTCATCAGGGAAACTCAGGTGAGTCTATCTATACACACACACGTTCACTCACACTCACAGTACATATATGTTATAGGAGGAACAATCACTTGTCTCTCTCTCTCTATGATTATACATTGTTTCTTTTCCTCGTACACACACATCTAATGTCAATAGTGGTCATTGATTCATAGTGAAATGTCATCGGATTGGCTCTTCTGATATTTGCATCTCTCTTCTTTCTCTGTCTCTCTCTCGAAAGGTTAGAAGCACATCACTCAATTGTGATTTTTCAATGAGGATGAAATTGAAACTGTGAGTTAGGAGGAGAAGGAGGAGGACCAGCCTAGACGGGAACTGATAAGTGAAACTAATAATAATCAACTTGTCTGGGTCGAATTTATAACTCTCACTACTTCCTTCGTATTATTGTTGTTGGCTGTACGTGTGTGTGTGTACATGAGAGTGACACCCCAATCACTTTTTAAAAAATTCTATACAATATTTAGACTAATAGAGACACACAACGCGATTGCAACGGTTGACTGGGAGTAATTAAGATACGGACCATTACCCGGTCACAAGGAGTTTTAAAAGAAAGCAAATACTACAGGAGAGAGACAATGGTGATATATTCATTTCAATTATTATTAGAAATTAAACTACCACCATTGTTCTCACTCTTCTCTGTGGCTGTCGCTCAAATTTTATTGAGTGACAATGGAAGAACATTTAAGAAGCATCGTGGATTGTACAAATAATCGGTAAATAAATCCAAGAGAGTGATGAGTAAAAGTCAGAGAATTATGTATACATATATACGCACTGTGTAATAAATAAATTGCCTCTTTTACCTATCTTATCATGGAAATCAGAATATTTACTTAGAGTACATTAAGTAAATGCGTAACGTACGTTCCTTGTAACACGCGCCTTAATTAATACAAGTCTCAAATTCCCATTTAGGTAGTTGAGCACGGCACACACACACCAGCAGCCATTTCCCTCATTCCCTGGATTGTAATATCCGGCCCCCTTAGAAAAAACCTTGTCTCATTTTTTGTTTTGAAAGTTTTTGTGAGTTTGTGAGCCATAAATAATTGTACCTTTTTTTTAATCATTATGATCGAACCTAATTGCCCATATATACCTTTAGACTTTGTGTCTTATTACTTTTTATTATCGCCCATCCTCTGCTCCTGTTTTCCTCTCTCCCTCTCTTCTCTCTCTTAAAAGTAATTGTGAGTGTAGATGTACATTGTGCACACACATCAAGGGAAGAGAGAGACAGAAAAAGGCTCAATAAATAAATGAGTGGAGACAACTTAGCATGCAAGAAGATTAACCCACACACACAATTTTTTTTGAGGACTTCACTTCTTACACCATTAAAACACTACGTGTTTGCCTCCGTGTGTATAAAAACAACCTACATTTTCTTCCTAGCTCAACATTGAGGCTGCTGTATGTGTGTGTGTGTGCAAACTATAAAGTTAACAAGTTGAGCATTTTTCTCTTGTCAGGTTGTCTCATCTGGAGTAAGAAAGGGTCTGCTGCTGGTGATGTTGTTGTTGTGCTCTGTCTCTCTCTCACTCTCTGCTGTGTGTGCCATTCAGAGGAATTGAAGCCATCATAACTAATCTAAGCCTTAGATGGTGTACAGTCCATTTTCCTCTCACACTCTAAATTCTATTATTATAGCCCTCAGCCATTCTTTTAGGAAAAAGCTGATTCAAGTCCAAAATACACCTTCTTGAGACTGCATTGACTTCTTGCTCATTTTGCTTCTTCTTTTGCTGCTGCTGCAGTCCGTCATTTCATTTTGACTGCACTGCAGTTTATGCAGATTTTTTTTGACGAAACAACGGCAAGTGAAGCCAGCGGCAGCAGCTGATGCTGATCACTTTTAAGATAAGGATAAGAACGGAGAGAGAATAAAAAGAACATTATGTATGATTGCACAAGTCCTTCAACTGCACAGACACACACACACCAATTGAATTAGTCGAGCCAGACAGAGGGGAAATGTTGACTAAATTAGCATTACAGCCCGTGTCCTGTGTGTGTGTATCGGTAGGCAGAGGCCAGTCTCACTCTCGGGAGACACACACATCCCAACTCTCCATTTCCTATTGTATTGTATTGTGTGTGTGTGATGTGTACAGAGTACAATAATAATTCCGAGCAATTACGACTAAAGATGCTGAGAGAATTTGTAATTGAGTGAGTTTAGGGATGAGACTGATATGATGTTAGAGAGGGATGGAGATGATGATGATGAGAGGATTTACAAGGCTATAATATGATGAATAAATTTTCCAAAACCTCCTCATCTATCCTCATCCTCATTCCAATTCATTCATCATCAACATCCGACTTTTTTAAACAAGTTTAGTCAGTCCTCTTCCTCCTCTCTCTCTCTCTCTTCTCATATCCCCAATTCCTCATGAATCATCCTCGCAATAAAAATGGAGTAACACACATCATCTCGTCATTACTATTATTTTGGATGTGTGTGTGGAGCGTGTGTGTGTGTGTAGATAGAGACGGGGGTTCAAAACTTGGACTCAAACCTCACACCAACTACTGTTATACATTTTAATAGAATATTATACGACTTTTTTATACGAGATTTTCATAGAGAGGGAATTTTTATAAGGACATTCGATTGAAGACTTGGGATGGACAGGCGGAGAGCAGAGCCCAAAAAGAAAACAAGGGAAATATTTGAGACCACAAGAAGAAGATCTTCATGTGTGTGTGTGTCTGAGAGAGTAGGGATTTGGATATAGGGGAAGAGGAGGAAGAGAAGAAAACCAGAAACCAGACCAGTTTTCAATTCACTCTCTCAATTTAATTCAATTTTGTATTCAGCTCAGACCCAATATTTCTCCTCCTCTTCAGTTAAGTCTGGCTAAAGGAGTTGGAAGTGTCTGTTCGATTTTAACGTTACCATCCGCCATTTCCTTGTGTGCCTGCATGCATGTGTGTGTTCGACATTTGGGAGAGTATTAAAAGCCTCAAAGATAAAGACGCCTTAATTCTCTCTCCATAATAATGTAATGGATGCAAGTTGAAGGAGGAGTACTCTCTCATAGGCACAAAAATAAGTCGGGAAAACTGAAGAAGGATGAGGCACAACAACATCAACGTGTGAACTCAATTTCACCATTCACCAAATTTAAAAACATTGGAGTTGTGATAAAAAAGATAGATAAAAATGTCCTTTCTGCTTCCCTGCTCTCTCTCTCAACTTTTTCTTCTTCCTACTTTAGCAATATTTGGAGGAGAACGCAAATCACACATGGAAAATGTGTGGGGAGGAATTCCCAACAATAATATTTATAGTAACAAACTTGATTCACACACTTGAGTTTGAAGCTCCCTTTCTCTCTCTCTCTCTAAAGTCCAGTCGGTCAACTTTGACCAAATCTAACAGATCCTCTCTTTCTCTCTCGTTTGTTAAAAAACATGCCCATCCTATTTTCTTTATTATTGTTGAAACTCTGTTGACATACTAAAGTTTTCATAATTCCTCTTTTTTTCCAAAAAAATTGAAATGCAAAAGTACCCAGTGATTATCCTGCATGACAAATTTGAATCATTAGGAAATTGAGAAAGTAATCACAATTAAGTTGTGTGTGTGAATTTTCTAAATACCTTATCAACTCATGCTCATCTCTATTATCTACTGTTTATCATGGGATTCTGGTGTATGTGTGTGTTTCTGTGTGTGGAGAGAGAGCTCTTCATGGTTGTGCTCAAAATCTCTTCGTGTCAGGTTTAAATTGCATAATTAAATTAACTAAAGATTTTTTTTGCGAATCCCACAAGTACCTTTTACAAATTGTCATCACCACAAAAAACTCTTCAAGATGAAAATATTTCCTCTCGTGAGTATGGAAAAAAAATTACAAAATTTGAAGTAAATATTTTTATGTCAAGTGGATAATTCAATTTATAATTTGAAAAATCCAATTGATGTCAGTAAAGGATTACCTTCAATCATTTTCAAGTCTACACACACACACAAAACTGTGTACATTTCAACAAGATAATAATAAGATAATGTGTGTCAATTTATTAAACAGGGGAAGTAAAAGCCCTTGAATAACTTGTAATTTTAAAACTCACTCGGTTCACTCCTGCCCTCACTTTTTTTTCAATGCGGTAATGTAATAATATCTGCAAAACTATAAACTACATCCTCTCCCCCCTCCTACACACACACACAGGTAATGTATAATGATTATAAGATGTTGATGTGTGCCGTGTGCTTCCATCCATTAAATAAAAATTGTGTGTACAGTGTACACTGTACAGTGTGTCTACCTGTAGTACTTGTACAATATAATGTATAATGGAAACTCCATGTAATGTGGAAACATTTAAGAGCAGCCATGTAATTTTATATAATTTCTCTACCCAAAAAACCATTACCCATCATCCTACCATCTTTACTCCCTTGCATGTACATATGTACAATTCACCCATTTCTCCTCCTGCCCCCAACTCCGAGTCTCAAAGTGTGAACAGAATAATGGACATTTATAACAGAGGAAAGGGAAACTCCGTTCTGAACCTCTACTTCAACCAAAAAATGCATTAAATGCATTGTACACACAGACAAAACAAAATCCCACTTTAAAATATTTACTAAAAACCTCCACTACAGTACTATATATTTAATTTTATGTAAAGACACCACTTGCACCTTTTTTTCTACCAGTAAGCCCTACACTCCACTATATTTAGTTTTTAAAATAGTTAAGGCCGTACCTGGTGGAGACCATCATCATCCAAAAATGAAAACGCCATCCTCAAAAAAAATGAATTTTGTGATGATGCAAACTTTGTTATAGAATAGGTCAACACACGTGAGTTGTACAATCCTCCTTCCCTTATTTTCCAACAGTCTAAATTTAATAATACTTTTCTTTTCCCTCCGTCACAAAATTGGTAGGACGTTAGCTAAGATGACAACGATAAATGTTCCCAACAATCATGCACTGTCACTCACAAAATACACACAAACCGTATCCACTATGAACAAGTCACAGTTCTTCCGAAAAAAAATCCCTCTTCGTTGTAAACACCTTTTTTAACAAAATGTCCCGTCAAATAATCCAGACACGGAGGGGAGAACTATAGAAAAAGATTTTCCACTGTGATCTCAGTCCACACTTTCAATTATTTTCGGCTTCTCCACAGAAACAGAACAAAAAATGACAAAAATCCAAGACTCATCCCTCGGCAGGGCCTCTTTTCTATCTCTCGTCACCCTCCAATTTGAACAGTTAAAGATGACACTCATACACAATTAAAAATGAAAAATCTTGTCAATTTTTTTTTTGCCGTGTCTCTCAAAACCTCTCAACACACAAATCCTCGTAGTAGAGATAGTACAGCAACACGAGGTGTAGAAGATTGACCAATGTTTTTGTGTGTCCCGGCTTCTTTTTTATAAACTTTTTCGTCGTCGTGACCACAAATTACAGGATTGTTTTTCCACCCAGACTTGTCCTCACTTTTCCCCGCATTTCCCACGCTACAGTGTAATCAAGACATTATACCCACAACAATAAGAAGACACTACACTGGTATGTGTGCCTGGATGTGTTTGTATGGAAGTTCAAAAAAATTGAAATTGAAAATACACACACAATATTCCCAATTATTTTTCACCGCACAATCCACAACATTAAAACAGTGGGGGAGGGGAAAGACACACACTTCACCTTTACTGTCGATAATGGTAATAATTCAATTAAAATCTTCCGTTTAACTGTGTGAATCCTTAGCACTCTGCACTGTACACTCGGAGAGAAAAAATCCCAGGATAAATCCAGCTGCCTTGGAAAAAACAGGGGCAACCAAAAAAACGAAGAGTAGATGTAGAGGATTAAAAATTCTGACAATTGAGAGAGAAGAGATGGAATGTACCAGTTGAATGCTGAACTACTCGTGTGCTTTTTCCCTTTATGTGTGTGGAGCACAGTGTGTACTGTAAGAATGGAACAGAGCTCTAACCGCTACACGTCTTCATCTCACATGACAAAGTTCTCAACTAAAAAGTTTCTCGTACCTTTTGGCCCAGACTCTGAAGTGAATGCGGAATGCACTTCTCTCACTCACATGTACATAGCGTGTGTGTGTTGCTTGACGAGGAGAATTGCCACAGTCGAACACACAGCTCTCTACTCACTTTGGCTGATGATGATGTGGAGAGTTAGGTACTGTACTAAAAGCTATAGGTAACCAGCTCTATAACTTCCACTCTTAATAGTAAGTCAGCTAGCTACACACAGACACACATTATACTTCATTGTCAGGCTCATACACAGTGGAATGAACAGGCAGTCGTTCACTGGGTATACCTTTTTGTGTAGAAATTACTGGACTGACTGAGGGATGCAAGTTGCATATCAACCACATGTACAGTCTCAGTCTCTCTTCAGCCTCTGCTCCGTTCACACGAGACTCACCTGAGTTCCCTCTATTTTTTCTCTTCTCTCTCTCTTCATCCCTTCCTATACAGTCATGTACACACACGCACAGATTCTATTTGTCTTGCGGGGGAGCAGCTCAGCCCGAAATTTGACTGTCTTTTGCTTCCATGTGTGTGTGTGTCTGTGTGTTCAGTCTGCCGCTCTTTAGCCCATTAGAACCTACACGGACACACACAGCATCAACACTCCAGTCCTTTTTCTATTCATTTATTCCTTGTCTCTCTCTCTAGGTCCCTAGCTCTCCGCTTTTCCACCCACTCCATCGAAATTTACCTGTCCTCCACCCTCCACGTCCATAACACCCATTACGAGAGGACCCTCCAAAGTAAAAATGGACACCTCTCTTTTTCCTCCTCTTCACCTCTCTACACATCTTTCCATTGCTTGTATGCATTTTACCGGTACATTCCCCATGTCTCATACCTACCACAGTCAAAAGTGGAGACACACACATACACACGGTGGTAGATGATGTGTCTGCAATTTTTACCCTAGAAACCTTTTGGAACTGCGGAACGACTGACTCTTGCATCAATGTCACCGTCAACTCGATGGACATTGAAAAATGACCCTTGGACTTGTACATGGACAAGGAAATTGAATGGTCGAGAGAGAGGGAGACAGAGAGAAGAAAAAAGGAAGCCGTTTTTACTGGGAACAATGTAAAGAACGCTCCATTTTCCTTCTCCCATTGACAAGCCGAGTTGGAATGACCACTACAATCACGTCTCGTCTCTCTCTTTTGGAATTGACTTTGAGAGTTGTTACATCTTAAATTTGTTTTAAGAGAGAGAAGAAAAAAATTCCATTGACCAACTCGTAACTCTCTCACTCTGTCTCTCTTTTACACAAAAAGCGGTAAACAATTATTAAGGTTACACTCCACTGTGCATTATTGCCTGTGTGTGGATCAAATACCTTTCCATAGAAGAAAGGAGAAAAAAAGAGTCAAAAACTTTATATAAAAGACTTGAACTTTTTTCCAGAAAAAGTTTAATCTCAAAATTGTTGCATCAACTCCAGTCAACTTTTTCCCTCTTTTGTAAACACACGTACAAGAATACTAGGAAGACTCAATTTATAAAGTTTTTGAGAGTAGAATTTAAACTCTTTTAAAACTCATCCACATCAAACACACAGAACACACACAAAGTACACACAGACTAGCTTTTTGTTTCTATTAAACTTGTTTAGGAGCCTTCCAGTTCCTCTTCCACTTTGTTTCACAAAGTCAAAATTAGAATAATGAAATAAAATTTAAAGATGTATTCATCGTCCTCATATTATGTTCCATAGTGTTGCATCACAAGACAACAATTTCCACAATGGAACACTTTAAAACTCTGAAAGAAAGGAAGAGTTGAGATGGGAAATTTTTCATGAAAAAAAATACTAACAACAGTTTTTTAAATATTATTTTATGAACAAAAAATGGAGATTATGATTGCCCTAATGCCCTCCTCCTCCTCCTTCCTCATGCACTCTCTTGAGATGAATAATAGGGAGAGGAGCTACATGATACAAAACGTGATGAAATTTTCCACCATTCCATCCATGGTCCAGCTTAGGATGGGGGGGGGGGGGGAGTATACAAATTGATTCATGAGGACATGCTTCAAGTCCACAGGGAAGAAGAACACACACACTGTCTCTCACTCACACAAACCTACAGTACAGTTGATACTGTGTAGTATAAATTAAAAAATTGCGTAACCCATTTTTTATTTGCCATCACGACTCTCGCGATGAGACTCATTGATAATAAAAAATGAAGGAGAAGAAGAGGACACACACAAAACGGCCCAACTGAACACCTTCCTTCCTCTTCCTCTCTTCTCCTCAAATGTCAGAGAGACGAACCCCAAAGAGCCACGACCATCTCTCTCTCTCTCTTTCTCTAATCTTCAAGTTTACAAAGATGCACTTTGCACACGAACCCCTCCTCCTCCTCCTCCTCCTCATCCCAGTCAGGCCCATTGCATTGTCACAGTTATCAAAGTTGATGATGGACATGCAGAGCTACTTTAAAAAGTTAAACCCTCCCCCTGATCATCTCTCTCCTCTTTTAATATTTATTTCAATGTAATCATCCAAAACGATAAATTCTCTTGACAAGCCCACTTTGAATTTGAATAGACAGACGGAGAGAGAGAGAGACAGAGATCCAATCCAACACTCAGACCTCTTCATTCATCAACCTATATAACCGTCGTCATGAGCATTGTGACTTAACTGTCTCCTCCTCCTCCTCTTTTCTTGCTAAACGTGGCGTGGGGGGGAGGGAATGACGATGACTTTGATAAGACTAATTGAGACACCACAAAAATGTAATGCAAGGCAGTGGGATACTCGGCCGATATTATGCTAATGTGACACAACACAAATACAAGACAGAGAGAACGGGAATTGGAACCTCCTTCGTATTTTCAACGTCAATATTGAAGAGGAGGAAATTTAACACTTTTATTGTATCCCTGGTATTTATGAATGAACTATATAACACCATATACTGTAATCACCCGAATAAAAACCGCTTGCTACCTTATACGTCAAGAGGATTTGTAGTTGGAATTTTGATTCGATTTTACTGTCAAGTTAATTTGCAGAAGAGGTAGAAAAGAACTTTCATTGTACAAAGTGGTGGAAACAGAAATTGAAGGTTCAATTCTTCAACTGAATATGGTATACATTAATGGAGGGATATTGTGACTAAAGTATGATGAATTTACAACTCCAGCTAGTATCACAATAATTCCATTTGTTTTCCAGACTCTGTCTGTCATATTCCTCTTCTAATCAATTGTGAAACTTGTCCTCGTCTCTATCATTTCTCTGTCATAGGAATCATAACAAAACTACACCAAGTAAATTGTTTAAATGTGTTCAGTTTTAAATGTGCAATCAGTGCAAAGGGAAAGACAAGGGGCAATGCATCTTTTTTGTTTTAGAAAAGGAAAACCAGCAGCAGATTTTTTTTATCGGACTGTCTTTTCTTTTCTTGCTGAATACAAAAACTTGCTCAGATTACACAGTCCTAGCCTTCACTGAACAGAGTAGAGAAAGAGAGTGTGAGTGTGTGTGTCGGAATTGGAGATTGTGAAGGCTCCAAAGTTCCTTCTCACACTCTCAAATATCAAAAATGGAGATTGGTGTGACAATTACAAATTATGTATCTGTTGTTTAAAGGCGTACAAAATACCTATCACTACACAAGTACACAGTTCAAGTAAGTTGTGGTGGTGTGGAAGGAAGGATTGTATTACAAAAAGAATTTTTGTCAGCAATTCATCAGAAACACAATTTTTTATTGTGAGGTATTTATTTTCCACACTCCTCAACCATAATCAAATTTATTTTATTTCGTATACAAAATCAACAAAATACGTCCTCACTTGATAATACAGATACTTCATCGGCGGAGAATGTCTGTGGACAAGTTTTAATTTCTCCAGTCTCTCTCTCTCTAACACTGGAAATCACGTAATACAGAGTATCACGTGGTTGCTTGGGACGGACGTCCATTAAAAAAGCGACTTCTTTTTTTATGGGGAAATTTTTATGATTTAGCGAGAAAAAATGAAAAGATTGGATGTTATTTTTAAAAGGCCTTTCTCTCTCTTCAAACGTTTTGTGGAACCTGAGACCCTCTCTCTTTCTCTCTCCCTAGTGTGTGTGTGTGTGCTGAGTCAACTTTTTATAAAGGAAATGGGGGAGGGCTGGAGGGAGGGGAGTGTGTAAAATTCCATAGTTTGTGAAATGCCAAGTTTGGCATGTCAAGGGGGAAAGGAGAGAGAGAGAGAGAGAAAGAAGAGGAAGGCAAAGCCAGAAGGGAAAAATATCGTTTTGCTAAGTAAATAAATTCATCGTCTCCATTACAAATTGCCTTCGACTTTTCCTCTACTTAGATAGAAGCCTTCTCTTCATAAAACAAACTTTTTTCTCCCTGTGAGAAAAGGAAGACATTGGATTTTTTAACTTTAACCCTATCTCTCTTTCCCCACTTGTTCCATCCTCCATACTTTTTTCTCTCGTCTAATGGCGAAATCCTAATAGTCGTCCTCACTCCAGCACCATATTTTAAAATGCCAATGCGATGCTCCAATGTCTGCAGATGCATGGCAAAAAAAATCCGTGAATTTTTTTCCCTCCGACAATGTGTTCGTGGCATCTGGATGGAAAAGTTTATGGAGAGAGAGAGAGAATTCACCTACAGACACAACAACAAGTTTGAATGTATTTATTCTGCCTGCACAAACAACCATAAAATATAATAGAGAGTATCCACTTGAAGATACACTTGCATAATGGCCATACTTGGATTTCCTCTTCCCTTCGCAAAAAATGGCAGGAAGGAAGAGGGAAGTGGTGTGTGCTTCATGTGCTTGTGTGTGTTCGTTTGTCTGTGTGAAGTTTACATCAATGGAATTTACACAATTGTCAAGAGTCATCCATGTGCCCTGACTTATGATCCTTTATATCACAATCATCATCAATTAAAACTAGAATCTTGACAGCCTTTGCCATCCCAAACACACACACACATCCATACTCCGACACGACTTTCATACACACACACCTGGGACGTTGACCTTTCACTTTGTCCATGTACGTGTCAATTAAATGTCATTTTTGCAGCCCTCATTTGTTCAACTGTCAACTCAAAGTGCGTAGAAATCCTCCCGTCTCATTTACATAAAATGACCGTTTTCTGTCTTCCACTTTATCCGCAGGTGAAGAACTTTTCTCTCTGCTATCCGTGAAATATACCCACATTAAATTAACTATTACTGCTCGTCTCTCCCCTCTGCAGAAAATTTAAAGTCTTAATCTGCCAAACCACAATGGCAATGACAACCCAGATACAAAGAAACTCACGTGACTTGCTCCCTGTCATTTCTAGTTATGATGTCTCAGAAACCATTTCGCGCAGGATCCGCCAAATAATTAATTTTCCCCGATTTTTATGATGGTCTCGAAGGTCTCTATAATTTTTTGAACCTGTGATCGTAAATAGGTCAGTCCATTACGGTTCCTATCTGTGTTGAATCCCACACTGCAGTGTTATGTGTGTGTGTCTGATGTAGGTATGTAGAAGAGAGTAGGTGAAAAAAATGGGGAAGTCTATATAGCTAGACAATCATCGTATGAAATACCTCCCTGACACACACACATAATTGTGGATGGAGGTTAACTGTTAATATCACCTAGGCATTGACATGATGCATGGTAAATTTTAATCAAAGAAGTTGATTGAAAAATATCTTGAAATGATCATTGAATGTGACCGACGACAATAACAAAGATATTTATGCAGTCATACACAGATGTCTGAAAGAAACGTTGTTCAAAAATTTACATATTTTCCAAGTCAAAAAATTCCTTGTCGTTCATGTCAATTCCTTGACAATCGACATCGGAGTCCTGTGTGTGTGTGTGTCAAGTCATGGTTTCCTAGTCCAAGGATGTAATGTCACAGAATCAGGAGAGATGAAGAAACCTTTGACAAAAGCCTTGTAATGGGTCACCCTTATTTAAATCCGTATTCTTATTTCTTATTCTTATTTGTCACACAACTCCGTCTGTTTCGTTTTTAAAAAAACATACACCCACGAAACAAAAGGAGTGAAAAGATTCTTTCACGAAAATTATTTCAAAGTCAGCTGTATTTGAATGCGGGATCACAAAACAGCACTCACAACATAGATATGGAACGCTAGTGGAAGGAAGAACAATAATTTTTATTGTACGAGGCAGGTCGGGTCAATTTTCATTCTCTTTCTCTCTCAGGTAACTGTGCCCCACAAAACAAGGGAAATACCACATGGAGGTCTTTCAAAATGGTTAATCATCATATCAGACCACAGAGGAAGAGAGAGGTCTGAGACGAATCACTCAATTTGACTATTAAGTTAATCTGTACTGCAGTGTGTGTGTGTGTGGAGTGTAGTAAAACTCTGGTGTGTAGTTCACTTGTGATGCATTGAATTGCATCCCCTTTTGTGTCCCTTCCGATGGAAAATTTACCTAAATATATTTGTCCGTGTGTGTGTGCGTGTGTGTTGTGTGTGATTGTTGAGGCTTTCATAACTTCTTTGTCTTTAAACCTCCCTCATTTCTCATCCCCTATTCTTATTCTCATTCACCATTTACCTACATAATGAAAATTTTCATTGTCATCCTCTCATCTCGTCCATCTTTATTTATCTCCATACCGTTCTCTCCCTGTGTGTCTATGTGTGTGACTGCTGCTAAGACCATTTTCGTCCTCTCTTGTGTTTTTTAAACTCCAAGATTATGACTTGCAAACAGAGAAAATTGTCCGACCCCATCCACGATCATCTCATCATACTTTTACAGATATCTCTTATTTACCCAAGTCAACCAACTCTTCTTCTCCTTCATTCTTCCTATGTCCATAAGTTTTGTTTGTACTCGAACAGGGTACAAAAATTCAAAGTCATCCTATCTCCTCTCCATTGATCCTCCCTGAGGCTCCTCTTCCTCCACTTATTCCCAATTTTTTAAAATTCACCCCTTTCTTCTTTGACCATCACAATTCTTTCATTGATCTACCCTATCTCGGCATAAATGACTCCTTTTATATCCACACACGCAGTCACACGTGACACACTTAATAAATGAGTAATAAAGGATTAGAGCATCACCTCATTTTGACTGTACACATGAACAATAAACATAAGTAAAAGATAGAACAGTGGTCTTTGTGGATTTTTCTCATTTGGTTCTTGACAAAGTTAAAAGTGGATTGGATGAGGGAATGAGAATGTACCCGTTGAAAAATTTATTCTCATCCCCGCATTAACCCTCTGAGTAATGTCAGGGGGAGGAGGAGAATTGTACGCCTTTTTAGACACGCTCTCTGCATTTTTACCACCACCATTCACATTCTTGACACACCAACTTCGTCTTTCTGAAGAGAGAGGAAGAGAGTAAAGTTCTAATAAGATTCCTCTTGTCTCCACGCACTTCCTCACAAACCGTCTCTATCCGTCCTCCTCTTTTCCACCACATTCAACTATTTATAACACATTTTATTGTGTTCTAAATCAAATTTTAAAATTTCTATATAAAATCCCTTGAATGCTGCACACTACTACACACAGCCTGACACTTTCATTCCAATTGGTATGATGCCCATTTAGAAGCACAAAAAAATTGGGATTATCCATAAAAAATCATGAGGTACAAACTACATAAATTACATTTGGAGTCATTAAAGTTAGAGAGAGAGAGAGAAAAAAAAAAGAAATAGGAAAGAGCATTGAAAAATTTGCTATGGCTCCTTTATGATTGAATTAATACCCAACCCTCTATTTACATGTCAACTCACCAAATGTGATGTGATTTCCAGTATCTAATTTTAATCTGGTAAAATGGCTTCACAATAATTATTTAACATGTATCTTTCTCAGTCATCTGACAATAAAATTTACCCTCCCAAAATCCATTGTACGTGTTCAGCATCTTCTATACTTATTTACGTGTAGGGAAAAAAATGAGGGAGGAATGGGAAACTGAAACCAAGTCAAGTGTTCTGACTGGCCTTTTGCTAAATTTAGGTGATGAAAACAAAACACACACACACAGTTTGTACCGAACATGGCAGTACCGAACATGGCAGTACACATACACACACTGTATACGGTAAATGGAAATGGATGAGCAAAAAGAATGTGAATAATCAAACTGGCGGGCCAACATCAACATCAACAACTTCCAAATTCAGATTCAAATCCCAAAACATAAAGTGCATGAACACACACGCACAGAGAGAGAGAGATGAGGGCTGTGTCAAAAATTTGAGGGAGTTTTTAGTTGAAGAAAAACAAAGTCTTTGCACAAAGCCTTCCTATCTATCCTCCTCCAGAAGAAGAAGAGGAGTAGAAAAAAAAATCATCTTTGATCTTCCACTGCCAAATTTAAAGGCACAACGTCAACGTGTCAACGTCACGGCCAACGTCAATAGCAGACAATGGCAGGAGGGAGAGAGGGAGAACCAAGAGACAGGGCACACACTACATAAAATAATATGCAGATTGAAGAGCAAGTGCAGAAGAATTCTTATATAATTCTCATATAATGTGTGTGTGTCTTCTCAGATAGAGAGTTATATAAAGGAAGGTAAACAGACGGAAGAAATGGGCTATATTATTAATCTGCATCATTATTGTTATTATTTTTGAGGGAGTGTGAGACTACAAAATTCCTCCGGATGACTCTATCTTACGTAAGCAAAGCACACACACAGTCTCAACAACTCTGTAACAATTTACACGTGACTCTCAACAGCACACACTCATTCATGTTCACTCCCATGTAATATATGTAGCATAGACTAGATTTACAGATTTTGAATGATGACATGAATGATAATTGAACTTGTTATATACCTACATAGCTATACATATATCTTCACATGTACTACTACTGTGTACTCACCGTGTATGTAGATCGTTATTGACTTTGTAGTCTAAAATGATGAGACAGTAATAGTCTCATCTCGAATGATTTCAAAACTGGCAAAGAGTTTGAATTAAAAACTTGGGCATGAGGCCAATGTCCTCCTTCCATAACAATCCTTCATACGACTCCTTACATAACACGCGGAAGATCTTGCACACACAAATGTCAACAAAGCACTGGCAGACAGAGAGGGAGACAATAATACTAGGTATAAATTTCAAGATCATCTTTCCATACATACTTTTGAACCACAAAAAGTACAATGTAAATCAACAATCGTCATCCACACACACACAACACGCACTGTAATAGTAATGCCCATGACATAAATTTTGTTTAATAAAGATGAGCTGAGATGAAAAATAATTGGAGTCTCAGTCTCTCTTCTCCCTCTCTCTCTCTCTTCTCATATCATGGGGCAAACCAACAGTCATGACATGAGGCAGGTTAATGCGGCACAATCTGACACTGGCAATGGCACAAGTGGCAGCAAGACAACCCACTGAGTCTTCCATTTTTTTCCCTCTTCTTTCTCCTCTTCATATTAAATTACAGTAGTTTTGCAAGAGCACAACGAGAAAGAAAGAAAGATAACGTCCAACGTCTCATCATTCACACACCCTATCCTCAAACATTCAGCCTCACTCGAGTAATACATAAACTCATGTAGTACACAAGTACACAACTCCAGCAAATCACCATCTTCCAGAGCTTCTTCTCTTTATGCAGAGTCTCAGGAGGAGAAGAGAAGAGGAGGAGATGCTTTGGCGGTACGAAATTGTGAGACTACACAAAATTCTACTTGACAATCTTCTTCCTCTTTGCCTCACCTTGAATGAGTAATATGCAGAATGCAAATGAAAATCAATGTCAAGAGCTTACTCCTTATCTCCTTCTCACACACACACAACACACACACACAGGCACAAGTGCTTCCAAACTGAAATCTTACACCTTTGCAATTCTCACGACACTCCATCCCCATTCAATATATTACCCTATCTGTGTGTACTATGCGTGTGTGTGTAGTCCTCTACTTTTGCTCGGCCACTCTCTTATTATCTCCTTTCGTTCCACAGAACACTGTAACTGTGGGACTGTTGTTGAGGACTATTATACAATTATTTCAATCCCACCACACCAATTGGCTCAGACCCCTGGAGGGCTCTCCAGTATTTTTCACAAAGGTAGTCCAGCCGCCGGTAGTCACTCTCTTTACAACCAATCGATCGACCAATCGAAGGAAATAGATGAGCTTGAAATTGCGAAAAAATATTTTTTATTCTCAACGTGACGTGTTCAAATGGACGATAGGAAGAAAGGTCAAGCATAAATCAAAGGGAGACAAGGGGAAAAAGTGATGTGTGTGTACCTACAAGAACATCTTTTGCTCTCTACTCTCTCTCTTTCTCTATCCAGATAAAATGTGGACAAGAAGAATGCACGTTGGTAAAAAAGATAGAGAGAGAGAGAGAGCTAGAGGATTTGTTTACAACACTTGCCATTTATTTTGATGGAGGAAGGGAAGAGAAAGAGAGAGAGAGAAGTCGCGGAATTTTTATTTCATCCTCTCTCACTCATTCATATGGGTCATTCCTATTAAAGCCAATGAAGAGAGGCACTTAAATAAAATGCAATTGGAATTTATATGCGGGGCCATAACACAAGGAACCAACACACACACATACAGACACATGCATACACCTGATATCTTTTGTTGACAAACTTTTTAGCAAAAGTTCATACACTACACACATGTTTGATTGCGTGTGTGTGTGTGGCTGTGTCAAGATAAGGTGCTTTGTCATTCAGTTGTGCATTATCCTCTGTCTGGCCGGGTCCTTGTCATGTCATGTGTGCGATGCCAATGAAAATTCCTTTGTCAATTGTGAGGAGGAAGAGGAGAAGAGGATTAAATTGCTAATTGTGCCGGGTAAGAAAAACAGTCTTCTTAGAAATTAAAAATGAGAACTAGTAACTCAAGTTTCAAATTGTGCGCAATTAAAATTTGTTTTTCTCATGTAATTGGGGTGTACAAATAGAACGAATTTGACAGAGGATTTTTTTGACTGGAAAAAATTATGTTGAGTTGCTGTTTGGGATGCCGATTTCATGTATTCGTATAATCTAAGTCGGACAGAGGGAGAGAGGGGGAAAAGTGAAGAGGAGGAATTATTTGCATGTTGCAAGTTAATCAAGTGTCAAAATATTGATAAGGAAAGGAGGAGAAGGGGATGGACACTTCCATCCATGTCACTCCATAATTATCATCTGAAGTAATCTGAGGGGACATTACACTCAATTTGTACATACACTTGTGTGTGTGTGTGCTGTGTGTGGATGTTCAAATTGAATTGGCAAAAATTCAAACACCCGTGTTTTGTATGTATGGAAGGTGCGAAAAGGACATTAATTGAGTTCCTAATTGACAATTGACAACGTAAATCCTTTAGCCTTATTACGAGGGGATGTTGTTGATAAAAGTAGATATGTAGGATCAAGTAAACATGACACACTTCCTCTTATTCAACCCCACATTTATTTTTTGTCCCTATTAAATCTCTACGATGCTCTCGTAGTTAAACTAGAGTGCGAGTATTGGATATGGAAGCCATTACTTTTCTGTAAAAAATTGAGTGACAAAATCCAATATGCAGTACATAGAAGTGAAACCATATTTTGTGCAGCACATGTGAAAAATTAGAGAGATATTCAAATTTTGTTTTTTTTTCCAAACCTTACAGTTGATAATAAATTCAAATTATTTTGGGAGTGATCCAACATCGTCTCCGGTTACTTACCTGTAAATCACAAAAAAAGAAAATTATTGTACAATTTTATTGATACAAGTTACACAAGTACATTTTCACCAGAGAGTACAATTTCTCTCATTTAAAAATATCATTTAAATATATTTAAATACGCAATTTGCAAATTGTGTGGTCGTCGTGAAAAATAGTTTAGCATTGTGTGTGTGTAGGGGCATCCCTGCTTGGTTGAACAGTAACATCATTAATGTTGTAAATTTTTTAAAAATGTCCTAACGGGATTTAAACCTTTTAGTGGTACTGCAACTTGGTTCCCTAACAGTCAACACAATGCATTGAGCCATACACACACAAAGAGAGAGATGCACACACGGCACTCGTCTCCCTGTGTCACTGAACAATTGTGATTGTAACAGTTGGTAAAAATTTTAAATAGGCAATCAGAATGAGGTAACAAGGTGCCTCTCCTTCATCCCTGTGCTTTCCTCTCCCTCTCTCTCCTTGTGTGTGTGTGTGTATATTGTGTGGGTGCGGGATTTGACATGATACATAAAAAATCCTTTTGGAACCCAGCATAGCACACTCCATTCTGAATATTGACCTCATCTCTACACTCATCTCTCTTTTGGCCACCAACCCCTGCCACGTACAAGATCTGTTAATGCATTTCCATTAGGTGACTACTAATCACAAGTAGCAGTCATAGACACACACACACACACACACACACACACACAGTAGTTAGTACAACATGAGACTCAATAGAACGTGACAACCACGGTTACAAGTCAGGAGGAACGGCAGACAACGGGAAGTGAGATCAACAACAACAGCAGAAGCCTGGGATGGCACTATGGCACACACACAACACAACAACACACACACACACGTGCATGTTCAAAAACATGTTAACGGAAATTTTTACATTGATTTTCTGTCGTGTTCAGTTGTGATGACCAAAAAGATGAAGAAAAATAAATTTCCCCATATGTACCTGCCTTGCATCCTCAACAACGACAACAACAACCAAAAAAGTCAGAGAGGAAGAAATTGGAAAAAAATACAAGTCGGAATCTCATCTTTTTAAAATTTTACATTTAAATTCAATATGATTTCTCCCTGATTTTAGGTAGACCACCTCACATATGTCAAGTGATGCTTTAATACGAGGGGATACGTAGTTTGTACACTTAATCTCCCGGTGTGTGTAAACAGAAACGGAATTCTCAACTCTTCTTCTCTCTCTCTCTCTCTGTCTCTCAATCATCTTGAGATGATGTGAGTTGGTTGAGGAAAATATACAAACTTTTTTTGTGTACATCCACTAGGATGAGAAGGAGATTGAGGAGGATTGAATGGTATGGACAGTCTTGGGACAACAGGAAAGGCCGTCGTCACGATCCAATATTTTTCTTCCAAAGTATGGATCTTCTAAAGTGCTTGCACTTGACAATGAATATATTCCTCCTCCTTCTCTGCTTCCACATTGTATTCACACTCACACTCAAATTGAACCAGTGGGCAAGGAGGAGAGAGAGACAAATCCCGGGCTCTATTTGCCCTTACAGTTAAAAAGGCTTTTCAAAGTTTTGAGGGATGAGACTTTGAATTTTTCTTTCTATAATTAGCATTTATCTTTCTCATTCCCCTTTTCCCTTGCTTCCTGAATTTGAATCCTCACTCCTTGTATTAGAAGAGATGATCTATGAGCGACAGGAAATTTTTGAGGGAGGAGGATGGAAATTTGTATTGATTTTCAGATGAATTCAAACCTTTAAGAAATTCGACTGTCAATGTCAAGCGTGTCCATGATTTTTCCGGGAGAAAAAGATAGAGTAGCCGGGATGTGAAGAAGGAAGAGGAAAAAGAGAGATTCAAACACGGAAGCCACTTCATCTTCGTTAGTGTAAAATATGAATTTGCATTAAAGACATTTGAAAATTTCTCTAGAATTTTTCACTAGCACGAAAGAAAAGAGAGAAGAAGAGAGGAAAGCACGTGTTTTTCCTAAACTTACTCCATTTAGCTTTGATTTCAACTTGAGCATCTCCTAATGGTCTGTATAATGTAGTTTCTTCAGGAAAAATCTGTGTGTGTGATATTTACATCATGCTGTGTATCTCTCCATTTCCCTTCTTGTGTGTGAGTGTGTGTGTATGTGTGTGTGGAGGCTCTCTCAACTCTTGAAATCTCAAGAGATTTTTCCCTTTGCAGTTGAAATGAATCCACTCAAGTCAAAAAATAGAATTTATCTTGCTATTTCATTTAATGATGATGGATCGTGTGTTGTGAGATTTTCTGTTTCCCTCCCTCTCCACTCAACACAACACACACACACATTTTACACGTCGTTGCATGATCATTTCGTGTGTGTCTGCTGTTATGTATACACACAGGGTGAAATCCCAACTTTTGAGACTCTTGAAATCCCTTTCTTTATATTCTAAGACCTTTCATCTCTTTCTCTCTCCCTCAACAAAATCTGAATACCTCACTCCTTCTCTACTAGCACAACATTGACTACTTACTTACTGTATGTACGTGAAAAAAATAAACGGAAGGAAAATTCAACTCATAAAATTACGAGAGAGAGAGAAGAGTTAATCACATTTTTATGAATTGGCTCATTGCAGTGGAAATCATAGTAAACATTTTTTTGCATGAGTACGCCCAGCGTCAACAACAATCAACAACAAAATTTGTACTCACTCATCATCCCTCCTCCATCTCAATTGAGTTTGAATTTCATGTTTTTCCTCATAATTTCCCTCACTCCTCACACTCCACACACACACACACACACACACACACACGTCCTCTCACTCTGTGAGAGTGATATAAGTGATTGAGAACCGTTAAAATATAATATTATATATAACAATAATAATTAACTTTTTGAAAAGAAGTCGATTCCACAAATTTGTATGTACACACACACACGCACAAGTATTCCTATGTACATACTGATTAATGGATAGATCTTCAAGAATTCGTCGACTTGGCTGAGGAGGAGGAGGAGGCAAGAGATTGTTGAAAAGAAAACGAAGCCAAAATTAAACGAAAGTACGATGCACAGACAGGAACATTTTACACAGCATACTGTAGGAGAGTGTATACAAAATAACATGGTTTGTGATAGTCAATTTTTTTGGGTTACACTACAAGTATTCTAGTTAAGCACACGAAAGGAGAGGAACAGTTAAAAGAGAGTTAACTCTTCTTCTTCTACTGTATGTAGCAACGGGATGATGATTATGGAGCTGGTTGCATCCCGATGCAAGCTAAGCAAAACAGAAGAAGAGAGAGAGGAAAAAAACAATTTTTACTCATTACCACTACCACACCTACGCAATTGCAATCATAACAAACAACAAAAACAAGGAGGGAGTTGAACAGCTGAGAACTACTCTGTCTCAAGTAATGGAGCAGGCCTCATTACATTTAACCACAAATCCTACACACACACATGAGAGGAGTGGAAAGAGAGTGGAAAAAATGGTTTTTCAGTGAAGGTCACATGGACCATGCAAAAATCCCTTGCCGCCCTGACCGCTTTTGTGTGTACACAAAAGAAGGTTGAAATTGGAAGGAGAGTAATGGCAAAAGTAAATAATGAATGAATTTCTCCACCACACTTTAATTATCTCCACCCTCTCTCTCTCCTGTGTGTGCAATGTGCATGTGCCTCTGTCCCTATTTGTGTGTGGTGTGGTGTGTGGGGAGTAAATGAAGTTGGAGGATCGTGTGTCTATTTTTCTTCTCCACTTCTGGATCATCCTGAGGATCATCAGTCCTTGGTTTTAAATGTTATGCTACTCCTGCTTCTTCTTCCCGTTGGATAATCGTTAGGCCGTCATCGACATCATGATGCGGTGAGGCTGATTGAAATTCTTGAGATTTTTCTCCATTCCAGCATCCATTCGTTTACATTCTACAGACACACACAAAGAGGAAGAGAGGGAGACAAATGTATGGACTCTCTTGAGTCCAACTTGGAGGGAATGTGAATCAAAATGACTCGAGTTAAAGGATTCCCAGAAAAATACAGATCTCTGCAAGAGAGAAAAACTTGAGGGAATATTCTAAATCTGTCCAACACAAACACATCAAGGCCAACTCAAATTAACTAAACTCGTGTGTATCTACAGTTTTGAGTGTACAGAATAATAATTGAGAACTACGTCTTCTTTTGACTTTCTAACTGACTTGACTTTTGACTTTGAGGGGGAAAAGATTGTACGAAAATAAAATAAAATATTTTATTTCTATTCCTTCAACTCTCAAAATTTTTAGTTAGACTTGAATTTTGTGAGAATATTTAATTGGATGAGTAGAATGTAACGAGTAATATTAATGCATAACATGAATCATCAGGCATGAGCCTCTCTTTTTCTAGTAGGAGTATCTCTTGATTTATTCGTATAATTGAACTTGATTACTACCACCCTCATCATCATCAAAGAAGTTAGTAGTTAATGATGGACCATCATCATCATCGAATGAGTATTTGAGACAAAAACGTCCCGACAATTAAGTTGTAATCTCACAATTTCTAAAACCCAACATCCTCACATGGAGGAAATGGACAGTGATGTGATTGGAAGGGACGGGCGATTAAAAATTATGGAGAGAGAGAGATTCCAATTAAGAAACGAGATAAATATTACACTAGATTGTATGCTGGTACAGGCACAGTATAAACATTGGAGTATGTATTTAATTGATCTTATTAAAACCACAGCAGCAGCTACTCCATTCAATGTATTAACTGCACTGGAATTATACCCGCTTCTCATCCCTCCCATACGTATGACTACTGTACTGTATAATCATTGTGATTTTATTTGACAAATTCAAATTAAATTTTTAGATTAACACTCAAGAATTTACATTTTGATTGAACTGCCTGTCTGTCTCTCTCTCTCTCTATTTCATAATTTTTCGTACTTCCACTAGAAAGAACTTTGTGTGTTTTTGCTCTGATTTGATTTCGTTGTGACTTCCTCCACACAACACACACACACACTGAACGTACCTTGACGGTATTATTACCTGTCGCACATTCAGGAGATTAGATGTATACGCAATCAATTCTCCTGCCCCATGTAATGCCTGTGTGTGTGTATCGTTAGAGAGGCAATGAAAAAGCCAATAAATTTCAATTCCAATCGAAACTTGCAAGTTTTTTTCTCTCCTCCCGATTCTCCCTCTCTCTCCAATCTCGAATTTAATAAGGGAAAAAATCGAGTCAGCTTCAAGGGAATGGCTACACTACAACTACACACACACACACAGAAAAAATTGTATGTTGGAAGAATCCGTTGGAAATCATAGAATACAACATACACACATGGTCTGACCTTTGTAACCTCCCAGACTTTTCCTTTTATTTTACATAATGAGAGCGTGAATCGGAAAAATTGACTTTTGCATACTCTGAATCTCCCTTCTATCCTTATCCTCACACACTACACGGCATGACAAAGAAAGACGCCGTGAATTGATGACCAAGGAGAGAGAATAAATTGGAAATTTGTGGTCGGACAAAATAATTGTCAGCACCATTACAATAGAAAAGGAATTACTGGAATTGTGTGTTGTGTGGAGCCGTCCAGATTTGTCCTCTTTGTTGTTGTTGTTCCTTGAATGTGGGTGAATATTGTGTGTGTGTGTATGTGAAGCCATTAATAAAAAGTCAAGGAGGTGTGTGAGGCATGTACATGTTAGGGAAATATATCAATACAGTATTTGTTTTAAATTGTAATTAATGGTCTTCCTCTCTATCTCGAGCATTTATTTAAATGATCTATGATCATTAGGAGCATCCATAAATGTAATAGCTTTCCAAAAACTTGTTCACCATTAACAATGATCTGCATGGTGACTCTACACTGCAGTTTGAAAAACAAAAAATATGCATATTACAGAGGATTGTTTCCTAGTTGTGTGTGTGTACAGCACAATCTCATTTATAGTCCAGAGAGTGTAATATGAACTTTAATGTGAGTCTCCACTGGGCCTTTTAATTAACTGCTTGACAGTCACACTATGTATCATGTGTGTGTGTGTGCAGATTCTCCAGGAAAATCTCAATTAATTGTTTTTTTGTGAGGAGTACTCCTAGCTAAGGAGGAGGAGGAAAGGGAGGTGATGATAAATAATAATAAGAGTGAGAAAAAAGTGATGCTTTTAATTGGAAATTGTCCTATAAACTCCATTGTACTACTTTAAATGCATGAGAAATTGTTGATGAGAGGGAAATTAATAATTGCTGATTCACTGCTATGCACTTAATACTGTACTACTCCGTCCAGATTCATATATTAAGAGTGCACACACAGTCATACAAGCTTGGATGATGACGATGACCAATGACGATGTAACTTTGTGTATTTATTTATTTTAATTTTTTGTGACTGGGACGAACAACATTAGTTGTTGGGGGTAGGCATGAATAAATGTAAGTGTAATGAAAAGGATTATTGTAATAATCCTAATTACAATAAATAATAATCATTATGCTGTTCAATAATAATAAGGAGAATGAAAGACATCTTTCATTTATAAAGAGGGAGAGAGAGAACGATTAGTCATTGGATGAACCACAAATGTCCATCAAAGTATTTAAAACAAATAAACATTTTTTGATTTACAGTCGAGATGGAATTAATTAAATCATAATAATAACAAAAATAGGAGTGTAGTTTAAATTGTGTATATCTAGTACAGGCTTCGCTTTCGCTTCTGTACATTTACTAACAGTATTTACTATACATATGTGTATGTGTGTGTGGACAAGATGTAATCTAACTATTTTAAATATATCCCTTTCATTAAACTCAGCCCATCCATTAATAATAGTAGTAGTATCAATTGAGAAGGATGGAGGAAATTTCCAAGAGAGAAATTTCGTCACTCATAATTTTCCTCCTCAATATTTCCGTATTGAATTTGACAGATTGTGACCATTTTGCATAATTGAAGTTGTTGTATTTTTAAAAGGAACTTCAGAGAAATATCAGAAGAACAGTTATGCACTTTTTTTAACAATCGACGACCCATTCAAATATCTCTCTTTGCAGACCCTGCACTCACTCACTCACTAGAATAACAAAAGGGAGGGTGCATATATATATATGGAGGAGAGATTCTATCTGTCTACACTGTAGACTCTACACAGAGGAGAGGAGAAGGGGAAAGAAAAAGATAGAAAAAAAATTGACATGTATCAAAATCAAAGGCTAATCGAATTCTCGTAATGGATCTGCAAAACAATGATGGAATACATAATATCCCATATCTCATATCATCATGCTAATATTTTACAAGAGAGCACCTCCACCTTCCCAGGCTTCGCCTCTCTTTTTATATCTATCGTACACACATTTAATGCTCCTGTAAGTCCAATTTTTTGTACTTACTTACACTCAAGCCATTGTACGGTGCTCCATAAAAACTGTGAGTGTGTGTCATGAATTACGATTAACTTTCTCCGTTTACCCAAATGAATTGACTTGTTTATTCTTGATCAGGTCTCCTTATGTCTCTCCGTACTTACAACAATACTTGCATTGTACTCATACCAGCACACTATGTGCAGTCTATGTGTGACTGTCATATTACTATCAAGAAATTATTATTATATTCCACCTTCCTCATTCCCCAAAGAAGTACAGTTAGTGTGTGTGTGTGTGTGGACAAAAAGCAAGGAAATCGAGACAAAAAAATTAATCGCAATTCGTCACATCGTCAATTTAGAGTGTTAAAAGGGAGAGAAGGAAGGATGCTATGTTGTAGGAGGGAAGAAAAGGAGAGTCATAAAAAATGATGACTAAATAATGTAAAAAGAGTTGACAAAGACAAGAGAGATTTGTTCACGAAAAAATCTTATGGTCGTCATTACTTTTCATCAAACCCCATTTTGTCCTGTCCACAATCTTTCACTCTCACATTTAGCTCAAGATTTATAATCACCCAAAAATAGGGGAAGAAGGAACCTCGTATTTATCCCATAATTTATCGTCACACATTTTGACTGGTTCAAAAAACCAGGACCCCAGAAATTGCTCTACACACACACACACAATCCACATGTCTACAAGAGAGAGAGTGTGTGTGTTGGAGTACAGTAAAACTGTGTGTTTAGTACCCTTTGTGTGTGAGGATTAATTTTACTCTCTCAAAAAAATCCTTTCCATCCCACAGCCTCTTCTTCTGTGTCCGCATCTCAAAGACAATTGGGATTGGGAATTGGAACATTTTCTCCAAGTCTTTCCTCATCCTCCCCAGCCCTTGTTATACATTATGTACAGAGGAAAGCTCAGCCTTGTTTCTGCTGGTCCTTGTTTTTTCCTCGTTAATAGGATTTAACGGAGGGATAAAAGTGTAGCTGTAGGTGGTGAAGGTGAAGGAGGATTTTGACTGGACGGACGTCATGGAAAACAAGAGAGATAGAGAAGACAAGGCACTAACTAGCCAAAAAAAAGACTCCTTATAAACTTCACTCTTGACTACGAAGGATTCACAAAGCATTTGCTTGTACACGCAGAGATGTAACAAACAATGGTAAATCTTTTAAAATAGCCGTCCAATTGAAGGGTTTAACAGAGTGAAGAGTCTTCTTTTGTCTTAACACTGAGAGCTGGAGTGAGAGCGGCTTTTGTAGCTTTACAGCCACAGCCTTAAAGAAAATAGTTTATCCGTCCATACATTTTTTTTGTTTTTGGCTATTTGTGTGCGTGTTTGAGGATACTGTTACCTTGTTCTGTTCGCAGCTTAACTGTTACGTAGTAATTGCCCACCACCAGCAACAGCAAGGAACAAGAGGGAAATATAATAGATCACATGCATCCACTCCTGATCCTCATATTTGTAAATTGGAAACTGAAAATATTGTACACACACACACACCGTCACTACCATTGTTGTACACACATCCTTTACCATCCATTGCATACACATTTTTATATTTCCGAGTCGGTGGGTAGGAAAGACCATTAAAAACTCTTCCAATCCAAACAGAACATTAAGTTGGGTTGAGAAAGAGAGAGAGACGTTACGTAACAACACACACACACACAAGTGTGTGTGTAATGTAGACGAGGACTCTCAATATCCATCTCACCCTTCATTACTTTTACAGTCACGAAATGATTTTCACCCAACAATTTAGACACACTGCCTTCCCTCTTTCCTTCCATTGCACTGCGATGCATTGCATTGCATTGGGGAGTCCATCAGTCTAGACTTGGACTCACAAAGAAAGTATTCTAGTGACTGTGTTCGTACTATGTACATAGGCAGTAGGCACACATGGATTTTCTTGAACAATATCCTCCAAAGATTATCCAACCTCAAGTGGCTGAACACCGAATGCCAAGAAAATGAGAGAAAAAAACTTTCACACAATCTTTAGTGATGTTCTTGGACTTTGTACAAATTTTTGTGTGTATGATTCTTGGACATCTTTGGCTGATGATGATTGTCCAGAGGACTATGGCATGGTTCCAAGTCTCTCCCCTCACACACACTTTACTCCCTTATCTTGTGTCATAATGACTCGGAGGGCAGTGCATCTTCATATCAATAGCAAGAAATATGGTATGGTCAAGACAAGAAGAGGGGAAACTGCAGACTGTCCAGGAATGAGAAAATAAAAATTCTCCATGCTCCCAACTGCACACAGAAAGAAGATTGGGACATCTTAACGGATGAGGACTGTCTCTCCCTCTTTGTGTGTGTGTGTGTGTGTGTGTGTGACAATGACAAGATCATACATGGCGGCGAGGCATGAGTCTAATCTTATCCCTTGGTCCATTGTCACAGGAAAAGTCCAGCAGTAAAAAATGATAAAGTCGGCTCAGACAGTCCTTTGTGGTTGTGCAGTGCACACACACACACACGCTGGTGTCTTATTACTGGGTATTCACAATTCCATTCAAATTTTTACAATCGTCAAAGAAAATAATTTTAATTTTCTACAGGTATTCCCATAAAACAGGTACAAACATGGAGAATAGTCTGGTAGGGCAACAGACACAAACCACGTAGTTAAACACACACACAGGGATTCCATATTTAAATAAGATGTTGTGTGTGGGAAAGAAAAGGGGTATAAAAATGTGGATATTCGGCATCTCCATGTATCATTAGCAGGGATAGAGTAAATATCAAGTGGTGTCATCAACGCAGTCAACTAAGTAAATAAGTTGGCTGTTGGTCTGTAGCCTCACATTAAAAAAGAGGGATCCCTCACACACACACACACACACACACAAACAGAGTACAATGTACGGTAGATCTTTGGAAGGAGATAAAAAATTAAATCATAAAAGAACATCTCAAGGAAAACCGTTCTTCTTCTTTTCCCTTCCTAGAAGACTCTTCTAAACAGATGAGAGAGGGAAAAGTACTCTCTCTCTCTCTCTTTCCCTCACACACACACACTTTGGACTTTTGGAGAGATAGAGCACTTTACACACGTGAATTACGTCTAATAAATACAATCAAGATTTTTATCTTCCTTACAGCCTGGCATCTGGTATCTTCATCTTCATATCCCACCGCCACACTACAAAACCCACACATCCCAACCATTAATGATTCCCCATTTCTCTCTCTCTCTCCGTGTGTGTGTGTATTACTATGCAGTTTGGATGCAGTGCAGGTGAGCATTTGCATTAGAGTGCAATCCAGTGCAATCCAGTACAGTACTGTACACAGGAAGGGATATTAACGAATAATAAAGATTTTCAATGAATGAATCACGTCCACACACACGCACATGTTATCCCACATGTACAAACACATTATGTGTGTAGAAAACGTGGATTTTTGAGAGAGTCGGGAAAAAAGAGGGTGGGTGTAAAAGTTGGAGAGAGAGAGAAGAAGAAACTTGCGTGAGTCTGATTGTATTTTACTGCCCATTACAAATATACCTACATAAAATCTATCCAGCGATATTGTAGATCCCCCATTTTTTCTTTCGTCCTGGACAAACGCGTCGCCCCGTACTTTTGTACAGGGTAACTTTTAACTACCCTCAAAAAATTTATGTAATACACACTTTGGGTCATCATACATGTGTATTTTTACATGTGTGTCTCTCCCTGTGTGAGTGTGTAGGTAACATACCTTCTGTGGTATGTGAAATTGTTTGCCCTGGCAATAAAACACTTTTTCTCTCCTCTCGTTTTTTCCCTTTCAGTTTCAACTCCGCCACTTGAAGCCTCCATCACAACACCAGAAAAAAAGAGAAAGACAGAGAGAGAAGGACTTCCTCCAATAAACATGATGATATTCAATACGGGGAACCAAAAACCACAATAAAATAAACTTGACCTTTAACGCCTTCATATAATATACTAATGTGTATGTGTATGTGTGTATGGAAGTTCAGTCCTCCGCCACATTCACTTAAGGGTTACAAAGGAGGAGGATTGGTTCCCGTGAGGGAATTATCATTGAGGGTCCGACCTTAACCTCCACTCCCTGACGGGACAGGGACTGGGTCAGTGAAGTCTGGAGGGCAAACTTTTGTATAATTTCCTTCATATTTTATAACCTACACACAAATTTACTCACACATCCTCTCTTATTGGTCACACGATCCAAAAATTGACGGCCTATAAATTCCACAAAAGAAAAATTTCCTACGACTTTCATCTTGGGCGGCTTTGACTTTTTTCACTCCGTCTCTCTCTCTTCGTTAAAGGTTAGAGAGAACGGTTAATAATATGATGATGGTAATAATTTATGCGAGAGCAATTGAAAAATTAAAATTTACAATTTACAAAATGTTATTTTATATTGACGTGGGTTTGGCAACCAAACGACTTAATTGACTTATTTTGCCGACGAGCCAGCATCGTCCTCAACTGTGAACTGTGTGTGTGACCGTTCAACGGATCAATGGTCAATTGGTTGTGAATGAGAAGAAGAGGATAATCTTTTTGTGTCCAGACGTTGTAAACTTGTACCTAATGATCCATTCAGGGAGAGAGAGGACAAACTTGACCGTTGGTAAAAATTGGTCATTTGGAATTTGTCTTCTATTGTGTTGTGTGGATCCTTCTTTACTACCTCCACATCTATTTGGCCTTATTCAAAAATTCCATTCAAGGAATGGGAAAATTTGTAGGGAAAATTGGAGTAGGAAAAGTTTCCATTCTGTTCTGACAACACAATAACACTCGTCACTCGTCATAAAACTCAATTCAGAAAATTAGAGAGAAAAAAAAGTTAATTCCAGGAAATAAACAACAATCGACCTTCCTCCCTACTCCATTTTTTTAATCGGCTCAAAATACCTGAGGAAATTTTCCAAAATATTTCTTCCTCTTCTTCCTCATCACTTTAATCCTGATCATTATATATTCAGATGTGATATACATTTACATCATATATCGACATAGTTTTGAGATGACCGTCATTAACCAAGTTTAAATGTCGCCACAATTTTCCTAGTTATTCCTAAACCAATTTGCAAATTGGTTTAACCTAACAATGCAACTTACAATGTGTATAAATTCAATGCATACATGTATAAAAATAACTTTATCAAAACTTATATGGAGAAGCATCAGATGAGACAGATTAAATAAACGAAGTAGCTATGCTACTGATTGTTATTTACTGCAGGCTAGATACAAGACAGTATTTCGTACAAGAATATGATACCATATTAAAAGTTAATAACGTGAAGGCCACTAAGAGAATAGAATGAAGGGATATAAAAAATGGCTAGAATCAAGAGATTGCTTAATCCACAAAACACAGATTGTAAAAATGAATGAGGGATAAAAGACCACTAATTTAAACCAAGGTTTCCCTTTCTCATCAGAATTATGTGAATGAGTGAGTGAGAGTGTGTGTGTGTGGAGTCTCCCCTCTGAACACACACAAGACAATGAGAACAAAGTTGAAATAGTAAATGATGAAAAACCTAAATAAGGAAACCTAATGAGTTCTCCCCTCCTCTTCTTATAAAACTAGTATCAAGTTAAATCCCTTCAGTTTAGGCTCACACTGCTTTGTGAGTCTGTGTGGGGGATAAAATTGCCAACACAAAAATATGGGATTTTAATCCTTTTTCTTCAATTTTTACAACAAGACAAAAACCACAGACAAATACTGCCTATTGGTCACACACACAAAAACTTCATGGAGACTCACTGAACAACTCCACATGCTTTTAATCCATTGCAAACGCACATAAAATATGAAATACAGAAAAACTACAAGGCGGAAACATCATCAGAGAAGAGAGATAGCGAACTATATAGAGGGACAAAAAACAATTATTGCCGTTCTCTTCTGTCTGTGGATGTTGAGTGACGGGAGGAGAAAAACATATTTTAATACTACATGGCATCCATCCAGACGAGACAGAGAAACTTCATCACAAACACATTTATGAGGATTGTGCAGGGATGAATCACGATCCAATAAAAATCCTTTCCACCTATTATTCTTTTTCCATTCAGAAAATTTTTGAACATGAGTAAAATATGCCAAAGAAGACAAAATTATGTTGATGTAAAACTGTCAAAATTTTCTCTCTCTCTTTTCCTCGCATATGTAGGAATTATGCAAGAATATTACGTATCAGCGAACATTTTCAAGAAAAAAAATGTTAATTTTTACATGTCTTGAAGAGTTACTGTATGATGGAATGTCTGGGACAAAATGGCACAAATATCTCAGTGATACGTTTGTCACGACATTTGTATTATCTTGTCTTTTTTTATTGTGTTGTACAATGATGAGGCTCAAGATTAGAATGAGATGACATTTCAACAATTATACTCATGACAGTATCCTTTCACATTTACATTCTTCGCTGTATGTACATTATCTAATGTATTATCCTACGTAATTTTATTACAATCTAAGTCTTAGATTCTAAGACTTAATCCAGCAGTACAATTTTCTATCTATCTAAATGTGTGTGTGTGTGTGTGTGTGTGTGTGAGACAGAGAGAATTAGAATTATATAAATGACGTTCAAGTGGACATTTGTGTGTGGATTATATAAGACAATCTGTACATTTTTGCACCTTTACAAATTTCTATATTTATCCAAATGGGGCTGGGTTTCAACTTAACGACTACCTTGAGGACTTTAAACTTGACGAAGAAAATGGAGAGAGAAACGTGGCAAACTTATTTGCGAGATCCTTATCTTCGATTCTAATCTCCTCCTCCTCCGTTTTATATCGTCCATCTACATTACGTCGTGTTACTCCAAACTTCTTCCACGTGAATCTTATATTACTACTTACATGTATATTTAAAATGCGCATTTAAGAGGAAATGTGAAATGTGTGTGTCTGTGTGTGTGGAAGAATACTATAATTTAATTTAATTTCAATCCTGAGGTTCCTCCCCTCCGTCTCTCAAGCTGTTTATTTACAATTTTTTTGCTTGTTGTCTACCACACACAACAACCCATCATTTAAATGATATCAAGTCCATTGTCCCCTAATTTTGACACACACTCTCAAGAAGACTAAATTTAGAGAAAAAAACCACTGCCACACGCATCACAATTTCAGATTTTATTGAGAAAAAATTGTCAGCACGTTTTATACACTAAGTAATACTAGTAATTGAACACACACACACACATCATTGGGAGTTTTCAAGAATAAAATTCTTCGTGGTGACTAAATTTGGAAGGAAATTACAATAGCTAATACATTTTTGTGGGGAAGAGGACAAATAAAAAAAATTAGAGTGGTTTACAATTATTTCTTTACTCAAAGGAATGTCAACTATTTCAAAGTGTGTCTTTGTCAACTAGTACTTCCTGCAGTGAGGAGGAGAGTGTTGCGTGTGTATTATTATACACGTGTAGTTGTGTGTGGCAATTATTTGGTAAAGGATAGTGGTGGTAATATAAAAAATTAGTTAACAATAATGAAGGCTGAGTCAAAGTCAATCTGTCAAGGGGTTCCTTTTGAGAAATGAGCAATTGAAACGGAAAGTGTGTATTTATTTATTTGTATTATTTACACACAGCCCATGCGGAGACTGAGACGGATTGAGAAATGGACACCACCCAACAACAACAACGACAACAAGATCAAGACCAATACACCTTCCCTCTTCTTTACACTATAATGAGAATCCACGCACAATACAAAATGAACGACTGCAGGTCCTAAAGTTGATTAAATTATATTTTCCTCTTATCCAACACTCACACACCATGTCATTATATAACCTCGCACTCTATTAATGCGTAGAGGGTACAATAATAATGAACCATCATTACATTTTGTCGATTGACAATGACTTTTTTACGACGACGCACCTGCCTTATTTATTTTCTTACACTTTATCTGTACACCCTACATATTATGCAATCACATTTTTACAAATCGAATTGTCCTGAGATTCATTATCATTAAAATATACATTAAAATTTTAATACGGAACACGCACAGGACAGTACTGAACTTTAGGAAGGAAGATATTGGATATTGGAAATAATGGGAGGGACGAGTAAAAATTAATTTAAAATTTTCAGCTTCAAGATGATGCTCCAAGCAATTTTCGCCCCATGATAATTCCGAAACAGTTTGTATCTCTCTGTGAAGGCGAACGCCTTTTCTCCATTTTAAATGTCTTTTTTTAATGCCCATCGTGCAGTCACAATAATGTGTTTCAAATTTAGGGATACGGACTGCATGTGTGTGTGTGTGATTTTTTACTGTGGATTTTAATGTCCTTTAAATTTGACTTTGTACACGCAGTCCTCCTCCTTAAAATACGTCTCCACTTGTCTCGTCTGTAGAGAAGGGAGGAGGAAGGGGACTTGAGTCATCTCCCTAGGAGAGAGTGAGAGAGAGAATAGATTGTATTTGTGTTTACGTTTTTGAATTTTGAGCGACAGATTACAAGGGCCTGAGCTCATAATACATGAAGGTAAAAGATCCCTTTACAAGATTTTCTTGTTCCCAGGCCCCCTTCACATTGTACCTGTCTCTCTTTCTCTGGAAGGCGCCTTGGCCATTCCATTCCATGACTCATGAGAAGATCCTCCAGGCAATTTTGAAGGGACTTGAAGGGAACCGACGCGACGGATCCTGGCCAACCCAAAGAAACTAACTTTAAACTATATGTAAAAATTTTTTGGGAAGACTGAGAGAGTCAATATTCCATCTTCCATCTCCATCTCTCCGCATCTTTTTCATCTTCCCAATCCTCACAGTTTACTAATTCTCTCCTCTCTCTCTCTCTCTCTGATTTGCCTTTGAGCCAAAGTCTCATTCTTAAACTCCGCACCACCAAAAGGAAAAGATTTCCCTTAATAACTTCATAAAGCCATTTTTATTCCAGCCTCCCTCTCACTTTTCCTCCAGGTACTCCTCTGTCCAGAGAGAGCCTCCCAGTCCTGACTGATCCTCAGACAAAAGTGCAAGTGCCGGGCTAAACCCCTTATGAATAGAATGGACGCTGCTTGACTCTGGAGAGGGGAAAAAAGTTGTGGATAAAAAGAATGATTCATTCCAAACCATCATTTATAGAGGTGGACATTTTGGTCGGTAACTACCCAATAATGTGGGACACAGGCACACACACACAAGAGAGAGAGATGGTTCGGAGATAGAAGCAATCCATGGATTTTGTGTGACTAGGATGGGGAGGAGGATGAGAAAAGGAAAAAACGTGCCTCATTCAAGAGGAGAGGCGATCATAAAAACTCTAGCATAAATCCAATCACCCACCCACTACCCTTTTATATTTCCACACACACACACACAGGGCTTTGGGTCACATTTGGAAACGGTCAATGAATTCAATTTCTTCATTGTACAAATTGACTTCACAGCAACCATGTCCATTGTCAGGGATCAGGGAGGAGTAAGGATCCAGTATAAATGATCAGGATTTTTTTCCCTTCTCCTTTCCTTCTTGGAGAGAAGAGTCAAGTAGAGGTTAAGAATACCTTGTATTGTCACAGAAAAACGTTTTATGGGTGCTCCAATCTTTTATGTGAAACATCCACAATCATTTATTTTCCCCAGTGCAAATACAATCACATTATCTTAACTAAAAATGGAATCATGGAATGAGACTGTGAGTCTAAAATACTGGATAAAAAAGTGTGCAATGTCCTTAGTACTAACACAAAAAATACTCTCTAGTTACACAAAGAATTTTTGGCACAATGTTTCCGTCTTAATGTTGTTGTACATGTATTCAATACAATGGAATATAGTATAATGGAACAATATCATGAACAGAGTGATCAATTTTCATCTCTACTTCTCTCTTTATTTGGCTTTGGTCTCTGGAATGCACTCTGAATGAATGATACAATTTACTTCCCCTTGTAAATTTCCAAGTGCACTACAAACTGTATCCAATTTTTTTCCTCCTCCTCTCCTCTCTTCATCCTCATTGTCATTGGCTTGTCACCATGGATGTCATGTCATGGTGACTTGTTAGCATCACATTCACCCTCTGACAATCTGCACACACACAAGTAGACATGCAAACAAGCAAAAATGGTGAATGGAACAAGAGAACGTGATTTGGACGGTGCAATGCAAATTGAATTTTATTTGAATCTCTTCCTCCTCCTCCCTTCTCTCCTTTCTCCTCACCCACTGGAGCAAATTTTGAATTCTCAAATTGATTTTTTTGCATTGTCAGAGTGGCGCCGGCTGAAGACGAGAAAAAAAACAGTCTGCAGACTCTCTCCAGTAAGGTAGAAAATGACTGTGTGAGTTAACTGTTGTGTAATATGAAAATGAGATGCCCAATACTGTTAACTGTAAAGCGTAAAGAAAAGGAATAGGAATAGAGTTCATCTGGAGTGGCTGGGAGGAATGAATTTATTTCTTAATTGCCTACTCAACCCTCATTAGATCTCACCTCTCTCTCTCTCTCTCCCCAACTTGATTTCCAAAATGAGGGATCATTCTTCTTTCCCTTACATAAAACTTTTTGCCTCTAAGCAGAAGAGTATTTAAGAGACGGGGTGTAAATCCGTAACAACATAACATCTCACAATAGAAACAGCACAAAGTGCAGGGTAGTAAATAAAGGGGATATGAGATTGCCAATGTATGCAGATGAAGAGAGAGGAAATGCAAATAAAAAATCAATGCAACAACAACAACATACACAAATGTTGGGTTTAGAAAAAATTCATATAAAATTAGCTACACTCCTAAACATGGTCATGAAAAATGTTGTGAATGGTTAAAAAATAGATGTGTTCCATCCCTTCAATTGCCTAATAATAATAAGCCTCTCTCTTCCCTCCTTATGTGTGTGTGTCTGTCTCTGTGTCTGTCTGTCTTCCAAAAAAGGGATGAAAATAAGAAAATTTCTAGTCAATTTACACACGACTGTAATTTCAGCATCTTCTTCTCCTCCTTCTCCCTCTTTTCTCATTACACTCGACTGCCATTAAAAATTATTATATGTTCAAAATAAATGCTAATGACGCTTCTCTCTCTCTCTTTCTCTCTTCTGTGTGTGTGTGTGTGAGACTCATGGAACATTAACACAGCATCTAGTTAAAGGCTACATTTTGACACCCACATGATCATTAATGTAAAATTTGTTTTAATGACATGCTATAGTAATAATATAATGGGGGAAGGGATTCAACAAGTTTAAGTCCACATTGTGTGTCTTCTACTGTACATAATGGTGCAGTACAAATTCTTCCTTTTCAAATTAATCCGTTAGTATTTAATCTAGAGATGAAGATGATTATGTGCTGAGCTCACCAGCACCACCACCACAACTGCAAACTGGATGCACTGCACTTTGTAGAAATTAAATGGTTGAATCCTATCATCTCTTCATCCCAGACACAAGGCCAGAGACAATAGGGGTGAAGTAATCGGCTGGACTTTTTGTAATTAAACTTGTCGCCATCATCAATCGTAAAGAGAGAGGAGAGAGTGCATGTGTGCAGTTATCATCTTCCCCTTGCTTCCAACTTGAGTGTCGAGATGAAATTGTGTATTATATAATAAATATGCGAACGGTCATTTAATAGACTCACTTTTACTATCACATGTCCAAGTATGAAGCCATTGTACTTGACTCAAGAAAAAAGCTTCTCTTCAATCTCTCGGCTATATATAAGAACATATCTCTGTCTCTCTCTCTCGACAATTAACTTGTCAACGAAACTGATTGTGGAAGCTCTTGTCCCAGTCACCTAAAAACCGGTGTATGATTACCATACAAGCTTCAATTCAACTGCAACTCTCGGCATCCCGGCGACTTTATCCTCCTCCTAGCTTTTTAAATGTCTTGATAACAAAAACGATGGAGCAAAATGCAGTGCAACTTTACATAACTAAATTTTTTTGTGTAAGCAACTTGCAACTTTCTTCAAGTCATCTCGATTCCCCTTTTATTTATTATTCTTCTAAAAATTTATAATGACCATTAAGAAGGTGTGAAGGTCAATGTCTATTAATTTTGTTTATCTCCATTTCAACGATAACTACAACTATACAAGCAAGTAATGTGCATTTTGTGATGGCAATAAAATTTCATTTGCTATATTTTGATATCTCTGTTTCTCTCTCTCTCTTTGATGACGAATTTTTGATGCGGAAGTTAGAACAGTATTAGCGGTCTCCTTTGAGATACACTTTGACCTCTGCAGTGTGTACGTGTGTGTGTCAGAAAGGACTGGAAGCCGAAAAAGGTTGTCTTTTAAGTGTGTGTGAGGTACAGATCATAAGAAGGAAATGGGAGGCCTTCAACATTCAAAAGTTGAGACAAGTGAAGGAGGAGAATCGCGGCAGTTTTCTACGAAACATTTCAAGTCTCCCATAAAAAGAGCATAAAAGCTTAAAATAATTTTCATCATCTTGCACAACCTCAAAGCCCCTTCTCTCTCTCTCCCTCTCTCTTTTTCTACACAAATAAAGGGAAGAACATGAACAAGATCACAAAGTTGAAGCGACAAACCCATTCCTGGAAGCATAAAGTAAAAAAAGAACAACAACAACCATCAACTCTCAAATAAGAGTATCCGAATTTATGAGTTATGTAATGACAGTATTTTTTTCGCAACAATATTTGCATAAAATCTCGATACTACACAGTAAGCTCAAACACATTGTGTGTTTTTGTGTGTATTTCTTTGTGTGTGCGTGTGTGTGACGAATGTTAGCGAACAATGATGGAGTGGAAACATGTTCTTTTTTTAGAATTACCTATACAATTAATTTAACTACTTGTGAAGGAAAACATAATTACACAGTCTGTTTACAAACTACTCTCATTATTTACTACTGTAGTAGTCATAATATATTTTTAGTTGAGTCAACGACAGATTATCCTCTTTTGGCAAAGATTACACTAGTAAAACATGATACACACACACCGTGAAAATATAATCAAGTTGCTGATTTTGCTCAATTTGTCTCCTCCTCCAAAACTGATTACACACTGCACTAGTCAGACAACTGTCGCAATTCCTCGTGAAACTAAATCTGAATTGACACTCACAAAAGTTAAGGAGAGAGAGAGAGGGAAACAAAGTTTGGAGTAATCAAAAAATAAAGTCTTTTCGACTGAGTTTGTGTGTGTGTTTGTGTGACTGAACTGAAATACTAAAATGATTGTTCGGATTTTAGTGAACCTAAAAACAATCATAAAAAGTTTTCCTTTTGTTTCTAATGACTGCGTGGCACACACACACAATACAATACAATGAACTGATTTGACATCTTTGTGAGAAACCCACGTACAGAGGAACCTTTCCCCTCACAATGTAATTGTTATAGACAGTAGTGGATCTGTCATGTCAGTCCTTCATAAAATTGGTTCGAATCAACTTTATGACATTTCCCTTTCTACATGAATAGCCATTCAACCAATCATCATCATAATCCGGGATTCTTGTACAGAAACAGAAAATTATATGGATGTTCAACTACAGCTCTAGCTCCAAACAGGAGGGGAGGAACAATTCTTTGATATGACTTCCCTGATTTCTCCCGTGTCGGACACTGCGTAGATCCCGATTGATTTTTGGCACATAAAAATATAATTTATTCATTAAATTCTTGGACATTCGTCCATTTTATGCGTACATTGATTCCATGAAACTATGAACAGAATTTAACGACAACAGGAAATGCACTCAACTTTCACTATAATAATAACTATCACAGTTACTGGAGAAAGTCTCCAGGATTAGAAATTTCTCTTTGTTTTGAAGGACATGGCTTTGGAAATCCATGCAGTGCAGTTAAAAAAGTGAAATTATTAGAAACGACTTTTTCTGACAGCTAATAGAAAATCTTACAATGCAATTAAAATTGAAAAGAGAATGGAATTTAATACAGGAAAATCTTTTCAATCTCCTTAATGAAATGAGTGGGATTAAATAACAGGAAAGTCTTTTCAATCTCCTTAATGAAATGAGTGGGATTAAATAACAGTAAAATGAATAAGAAGCGAATGGGATTGGTTAATTAATTAGACTAAATTATGAAATGTGGTCTGGCTTTTAGTTAACTTTTGTAACAAGTGGTTCGTCACCCACAAACAGACGCACACACAATTGTAATTAAGATTTGGTGGTGGATACACACACAAGAGAGCCAAAGACAAAAGTTTAAAGGTTGTGAAAGAAGAGCATTACAAAATTGCATTATAAACTACTCCACAAATTCATAATCAATAATCCTGAATGGGAATAAGGAGAACAATGATGAGAGTGTGAGGAACTTCTACTGTTCCTCCCTCTTTCTCTCTTTTTCCTTTGTGTGTGTGTAATGTCCCCTCCACTACCTCCTCAGATTCCACAATAATTTTAAAACTTTATTATATAATACGGATTTATTATACAATCACGATATTACATACTTAACTCAGGTACAAAAAATTCTGTCATCCGTCACTTAATCATCATCCCTATCTTTCTGTCTGTCTCTATCTCAGTTATGCACTTACAAAAACAGACACACAAAGTCTCAGCCTCAGTCCATGCAGGTACTCTCTCATAATTGTTCATGATCAATAATTTGATAATTGACATTCAATATAATTCCCCCTCCCTCCTCCATTGAAAAGAAAGACAAACGTCGTTAGTATTCAGTCAAGGATGGATTGACTTGTTCTTCCCTTGCAAATTCTAACTGACAGGTTGTCAGTGACAGAGAGGTAAGTACACACACACAATAATACACAACAGCAACAGTAAGAGAACAGCAGTGCTGACAAAATGACAAATTGTCATCAGTTGAATTTGGAAGGACTCACCTGGTCAAAAAATGCATTTGCACATAATTTAAATGTATTTTCTAATAGAGCACCACAAACAAAACTTGTTCAGTGCACTTACTGTATGTTCACATCCTTACATATGGATTAGCTGTCAATAGGTATAGAATCAATCTGTTAGAATAGGAAAGGGGTGTATCGAGTCAGGAAAATTGACTTTTGAGACTTAGAAAGTAACTGCAATTTTTTCTCTTTGGTAATAAGTCAATAGGTCAAAAAAATGAGAATGGTGAACACTGACATATGCAGCGCAGCACATTTAAATCTTTCAATAACAAGGAAAAGTAACCTCCAGACTACAACAAACAAAAGACAAATTTGTAGCCAATACTTGTTTATTGGGTTTAGATTGACACTCGCCAAAAACATACATATTTAAACATCTATACTTTCTTACATCCTGAGTTGAGTGAAGTTTGAGGATGACCTCAAAAAAAATTCACAATTTATATAATAGTCATGAGATGTGAACCCTTCAACACTCAACAACGAACAATAGAATTTAGCTCTCGTATTGCAACAAGAGTTAAGGTGTAGGAGCAAATTTGCAATATCAATAAAAATCACCATCACCATCATAACTACGGTATATAATTATCTTTCTGAACATTCCATTTTTTATATTACAGCTCTCTTCCACATAAGGACTTTTGGATGTGCATTCACTATTATTCTACATAGAATGCCAATACTGCACCTCACCTCCTCCTCCATCCCCATTTAAAGTGTCCACATGCAATTAATTATCATTCTCTCTATCTGACTCTAACTGTTCACACAAAACACACTTGGAAACTACCAGTACATTACCAGACAGATGAATGAATCCATTTTAAAATATATTACCTTACTTTATTTGTTATAATGCAATTAAAAATTTATAACAACAACAATCTCACCTTCCTACTTTGCTGGTGCTGTATCCCTTTCCACCGTAATTAGCTCAGAGTCATAACAAATTGTTATTAACAATAGTCATTTTAAAATCGCACTGGTTTTTTTTGTTTTTTTGCATTATGATATCACAAGTCATGATTCATAACTCTCATTCCTTGTCGTTATGAGTTGTCCATTACTACTACTAGTGTGTGCACAATAATAAATTTAAGGTGCGTCAAGAATGAAAGTGACTCAAAATCGCACATATGTAATATGTAGTGTCATTTCATTTTTGCAAATAAAATAATTTTTTTAAAAAAATCCTCGACCCAACTCTATTTTTTATACTGCACTAAATTGTGTATGCAATTTTTTTGGATTCCATTCAGTTTTTTTACAATGGTGAGAGTTGGATATTGAATTTGTATTCACACTGGTCACTGGTCATTCCATTTTGCAGTGGAGTTTACACTGTACAGTACAATTCATTCACAAGCCGTTTTGTTGGGTGATAAATTGTTTTTTTTGTTTGATGATGGAAGTAAAGGGATACAAGTTCTTTTTGACGTCATTCCAAGTGTTATAATTGCTTTGGAAGTTGGAAGGAGAAGAAGCATACACACACAACCCAACTTGCCAGGTCATATCAAGCCAAAGGAAGAAGAGGGAAGCAATACAAAAGCTATCCTGTCATGTTAGGTTGAATGTTTGCCGACTTGTAACCACTCCTAGTAGCCAAAGATCAAAGAGAAACAAAGATCTGATGTAACATCATCTCACATAATTCAAAAAAGATGAATTTAACGGAGAGAGAACAACAAGAAGAAAATGACTTTTTGTGAACTGAACACCCAAGATTTTTAAGTGCAAAATGAGACAGAGTTCACTGTGTCAAAATCCGCATTAACAAGTAGCAATCACTTAATTTTAATTAAAATCAAAGCTGACTCTTTTCCCCTCCTAGATTTCCTACGTATTTTTAGGAAAATTTTACAACTTTTCTACACGAAATATCGGAAAACAATGGAGAGTTAATTGTACTGTGAAGGAACATTTCAATAGTTAAAAATTCAGGGAGAAGGGAGAAAAATCCAGATTTGTGTCAAGTAACCCACGTGGAGTTTTATAAAACTTGTTGAGAAAAATTAAATGATAAATCTCCTCATAAATCTTGACATTTTCTGTCACACACAAAACACATGAAAAATATTTTCACGACTTGCATCAACTTGCACATTTGCCTCAAATTTTCACAGTTTTCTTATGGAATGTTGTGTGTCTGAATTTTATTACCATATTAAAATTCTACTTGATGTGAGGGTGAGGACAGGGACGCACAAAAATATTAATCATACTAATAAATGCGTGAGTAACACAAACACGAACAAATGTATGAAAAGATGGTCACTCCACTCTCCCACCTTAATCACGTAATAATGTAAATGGACCAAACGGGAGGTGTAATTAACAGGTGTGTAAAGAAGGAGGGAGGATGAGGGGAAAGAGTTAGACAAAGTTTTTTTATTGTGTGAATCGTGGGGGTGATTATCACATCATCTCCTCTCTCTCGTTTTGTGACAACGCTGGGATCCTCCTCATAAATTTATTTCTCCCAAAAGTCTACAACATTTCAATGCCACTGCTCCTTCTTCTACACCTCAAACAAGCCACAATCCTCTCTCTTCATTTTCTGAGATAACCAGCATGTGGGGTGAAACACACACACTATCCTCAAAAATTCATGAATTACGGCATTACCTAACTACATTTTGATCAACGATTTTTGATCCAAGATTAAATAACTGAGTTAACTCGTATTCCATTTTATATCATGTGAACTTGTGGGCGTCACACGTTCTACAGTCTGCAAAATTTTCATTTCAATCCGCTTTCATAATGTGTGTGTGTCGTTAAACTAATAATGTAATATCTTTCAAATTGTCCATGAAAGGGAGTGAAGAAGTGAAATTGACTAATTAGAAAAACCCTTCTGCATTTTAAATACGGAGAGTATGGGAGGGGAAACGGAAAGTGGTAAGAAAAAAATACCTCGTTTGGGAAATTGTTGAACCTCACTAAAAAACAGATTAGAAAACAGTTAGTGAAGAAAGAGGGAAAAAGAGGAGAGTAAAGGAAGGAGGATCTAACGGAATTTTTAGTTTGATTTTGCCGTTGATATAATGAATTGGCAATTGGTCGGAGAAAAAAAAGATGAGAGATGGTAGAGAGCAACTCATCAATCTCGAGAAATCTTTACCTTTATGTGCTTTGCTTCTTTAACTTCTCTCTCTCTCAAGAGTCAAAGAAGAAGAGGCCACGTTTCCCTTACAAACACATTATTATTTATTTATTTTCTTTGTTTCGTATGGGCAGGTGGTTTAACTCTCACATGTTTCCTTCCTCCTCCTCCTCTGTTCTGTTCTCAGAGGGCTGGGATGTACACTCTGAATTTGGATTACTGAGATTTTGACCCCAGACCGACAGACTAAGAGGAATCGCCGTTAACGTAAAGTGCAATCAAAATTTTGCAATTTCTCCATCATTCCACCGGACATGCAATATATACCCTCACAAAGACAATGATACAAAGCAAAGATAAGAGAAAAGGGAAAGAGAGCACGCGATTTTCCGTGTGTGTGAGCCCATATATTACAACCCCAATACAAAACTCATATTGGCTTTTGGCTCTTTCTCTCTCAAATATCTTTTTAACCCTCGTCTTCTCCTCCTCCAATCTTATCTGTACTTGAATTTGATTTGATTTACATTACCCTTCATTATATTTCCCACTGTATTTCTCCTCTTCCTTCTTGAATACCATGTAGTTGTGTGTGTGAAAGGAAAAAATCCTCCTCCTCCTCTACTTTCCCCTCATCTTGTTACGTAATAATGATACAATATATATTGAACAGCCATATTATTTAGCTAGAAGACTAGAGGGATGAGAATAACAATTAGCCGCATGAACAACGTATACACCGAACTCTACATCTACAGTTTCTAGTTTAACTGTCACTCAAATCTTACCCCAACTAACATCAAATTGATGATCAAACGAAGATGAAGGAGGAGGATGAAAAAAAAATCAACTTTTGAATCTGCCATGGAGGGCTTTGGGCTGCAAAAACTGTACATTTGAATCAGAGAAGAAGAGATGGACAGCCAAAGCTTCAATTTTTTATGCCCAAAAGTGGGCATCGTTAGCCATCGGATGATGGGAAGGAGGAAGAATGTTTCATCCTCTTTTTACATTACATTACATAATCCTCTGTATCAATTCATAAATAATCTCTCCTCTGAGAGAGAGAGAGAGAGAGAGAAGAAGAAGAATCCCACCTCTCAATCCTCCTCCTTTACTTAATCTCAATGTTCTATTATAATCGTACTGTAATTCAAAAACCACACAAGTCTGCAACAGTATAGGAAACTGCATTGGAAGATGCATTAAAGCAGCAAATACAATGGGACACGTAACATTGAACTTGTATTTACCTTTGCTTTGCTTGGAGGGAGAGACAGAATAAATTGTACAATTTACTAACGCTCGTCGAGAGTTAGAAGGTAGAACTCAGTCGCCACCAAACGCTTTCATCATTAACTTTTTCAACAAAGCACTCAACGTTAACAACCGTTGTGAAGTGAGTGTGTAGAAATACACATGGAGACGACCGTTCTTCTTCTTCTCCATTTCTTGTTCCATTTACATAGTCAACTAAATATCCTCCATACAAAGTCCAAGGGCAGTTTTTCATCCCCTTTTGTCGTCGTCAATGCAAATCAAGTACTCCTCCTGTCATTTGGACCATTGGTCTTGTAATTTTTAAATACGTTTTTAAAAAAATGTGTCACCCATCTCTTCCTCTCTCATCCTCTCTCTCTCTCTATTGGACAACTGGACAGAGTCGAATTCAATCGGGGTGCACACAAAGTGAATCTATCATCGAATTCCCACCATCCGTCTTCCTTCCCTTGCATTCTCAATGTCATCATCTCTGCATGTATATCCCTATCTTATATATTAGAGCTCCACTTCATTGAATAGCCAAAAGGCACAAAAATCTTCAAGTCTCTCTCATCTACTTGACATTTTTAATAGTCCTGGCATCTCCCTCTCCCAGACACACTTTTTTCAAGCCACTAATAATTCATTTGTGATGATCATCGTTAGTTGGGTTTCATCTCCTCACAATTTTTTCTTCTTATCACTTAATCTGTTAACTACACAATGTACGAACAGAGGATGAGAGTGAGTGTGGCAATGCAGTCGTCACTCAAAAGCACTCTTCCTCCTCCTCCTGCAATCCTGATTATTATTATTGCTACTGAAAGCACATTTCACAAATGCACATCCTCACAATCAAGTCTTGTGCTTTGCTTTGCTTTGTGTATATGGACATAAAATGGAGGATCAAAAAGTGCACTTAACAAACTCAGTTTTTTTGGGCTTAACGTAAGTTTGACGCAAAACAAATGACTGGACGACCTTCACAAAATTTGAATTAATGTCCACCCCTTGTACAGCTCACTTTTATTAATACCCATTAAACCATTTGCACACACAGTTCCATTATACATTCTCCACGCATGGATAATTGCAAATTTGCAAGTTGTACTAGTATTTCCAAGTTTTACTTGTCTCCTCAGCTGTTATCAAGCTGAAATCTTTGTCATCCCCTATTTTTTCCAATTTGTAATATTATTATTGTCAACAGTTTTTCCTCCATCATTTATCATCGCTACATTATCCTCTCAAATAAAGCTTTTTACTACATAATGCGGGTGTGTGTGGTCGGGTCAAGTTAATAATATTCTTGGAGTGTCTTATTCTTACAAGAGTGGACTACACAATGAGAACCACTTGCTCCCCTCCTTTCCTGAAGGTGGAGAGTCACATTCCAGGATTCTTACGAATTCTCCTTACGTCTCATCGATCCCTCATTCCCTTCTCTCTCTCTTCTCCTGAAAACCATCCTTTTATGCCAAAAATGACACAGGCCGATGTAGAAGGGTTGAAAAATCTCCCCCTATTTTGAAAATCCTTCAACATATTGACAACGTGTTCTTTCAAACACGTTCCCAAAAAAGTATCTCTTCCATTTCTCCCTCATCCATAATATTCTTCCTCAAGAATCTCTTCAAGAATGAATGTACACCACTCAAGGTATGGAAAGAGGACAAAAAAATTTGTTATTTCCTCCTACGGAATGATGAGGAGCCAAGTTTTCCTTTTTTTCGATTTCGAAAACTCTCCCTTCTTCTCCCTTTCTTGAACCTTTTGTTGAATTTAGAATATGCTAATACCACTTCCATTCGAGTACACAAGACACTCTTCTGTTCAGTTTGACTATCATCATGTAAATCCGTGCCCGTTGTTAATAATATTCCACGAAAATTCGTATATAACAAAAGAGGGAGAGAGACTGCGTGTTAAATCAGCACACCATAAATTCATTTCTTCTTGAAATGAAAAAAGTACAAGTGAAATGGAAATGTTTTACATATTAATAATAAGTAAGGACTGTTCCTTTCCCTCCCACTAATAATATATATTATTAGGAGGGTGTCTCTCTCCATCCCATTTGCGGATGAATGGAAATCGATGAATGAAAAGCGGAGAAAAATGTATAATACTCGACCAATATCCTAAAAATGAATTTCTTCATCACTAATCCCAGTCACAGGGATCGGCGACGTGAGCAACAAGTGCAGAGGTCAAAAGTCAACCAATTAGACACGTTGAACGAGAGTGAGGAGGAGAACCCTTTTACATTGTAACGAAGGCTCATCACAAGGCATCTTCCCTCCTCCTCCATTCTTGTTTTGGATTTTTTAATTTTAAACTCGCATTATCCTGATTTCTATCTCTGTTATTTTTTAACCCCCTCCACTAAACGACGGAGGACACGAGAGAAAAGAGAGAGATGGAGAGAAGAGTCAACCCCACCTCAACTTAATATAGTAAAGTCCTTGCAGTGGAGTGAAGAACGAGTTACCTGATTTGTATTCTAATTCTGTGTTCCCTTCTCGTGCGGACTACAATCATTTTCTGTGTGTTCACATTATGGCCATGGTGTCTACAACATGGAAACGTGGTCGGGTGTTCTCTCTCTAATTCTTCATCCTGAACGTGACATAGGCACACAGGCACAATTGTACACTCACACGTTGTACATGGATTGGATGTTCACTAGTGACTCTATTTCATGGAAAATAATGATAACATACTGTCCACTACAGAGTTAAACACTGTTCAACTCTCCCCTTCATATATATTGTAAAGTCAGTGCAAAAGTCAAAAGTAATAACTCTAGTGATGCATCTCTTTTCTCTCTCTCTCTTTTTGACCTGTTCTCTCTCTGTTCCAGTCGACTACACCCAAAAAAGCCAAAAAGTCTAAACTGAGCCATTCAAAATACTAATGAAGCTGGGACCAACGGAAGTTCACACACACATAAGCGTGTAGGGAAAGAGAGTCCTGGTGGAAAATTTTCTTCCTATCCATGAACATGTTCGAACACACGTGTCTGGGCCTCGCTCAATTCATATTTTCCAACTGATGAATTAGCCCACATATGGATTTTCAATTTCTCCTCTTCGAAAAAAGTCTATAAAAAATGTCAAGGTGAAACTCTTTCTCTCTCTCTAGTGTGTGCCTGTGTGTGTGGATCTGTACAGGGATAGTAGAATAGAAGAAGGGGTAAAAAATGAAAAGAACTCAACAGCGGTGATAAGAAATAAGAACCTTCACAAAAAGAACGTTCCATTGGATAATATGTTCTACTGTCATGTTTCTTCTGTGTGTGTGTGTGTGTGTGTGTGTGTGTGTGTGTGTGTGTGTGTGTGTGTGTGTGTGTGTGTGTGTGTGTGTGTGTGATGTGTGTGTGTGTGTCGTCCAGCTTTAGCTTTTAGCAGCTTTGAAGCTCCTCCAGACTTTGTAACTCTCTATCTCAAATGAAAATTAAATAATGTGAAGAGTCTTCTCTACGTGCGCCGTCACTTTTTTTCTTTTTCTCCTCCACCTGTACAAAATGCTAGGGAGAGTATCTAAAATGAATTCATGTTCTTACTTACATCGTGTTCTCGGAGCACTTGAGATAAGTGTAAACGGCGAGAGAGAGAGAGAGAGAGGAATAAGTATGAATGGAGATTCCGACTCAACAGAGTAAAATGCAACAACTACAACTAATAGCCAATCACTGTCACACTCCCTTATAACGTGGTAATGATGAGAAGAATGGAATTTTAAAATCTTATACCTATCTACCTTCCATACCTTTACATGGATACATTTCTCCATGTATATTCTTTTAACTCTAATTATTAATGCTGTGAATGTGCACACTGCACAAACACATTAAGGTACACACACACAACAACTTTTGCATGATCAAATCTTGTGCCCAGTACAATTGTATGCGAGTTCCTTTTTTTTCTTTTTATTGAATGTCTTCCTTTTTTTCTGCCTCTCTCTGTCTCTCTCTTTTAATTTATGCTGGGGATCTGGGAATCCAAGATAAAAAGAACAAACTCGTCACTACTACTACAGGCCAAAGTATTTTTCTTCATGTAAATCTTTGCTTAATTATCAACACTCTTCCCTTATGTACATGTGTGTAGTTAAATGTATTGTGTGAATGTGAGTTGGAAACATCTCAAACTTTTTTTTGTATTTCTTCTCCAGTTCTTTTGGAGACTCGTGTTCTCCTACTCAGAGCTCAAGTGTGTGTGTGTGTGTGTGTCTACAGTTAAATAAATAGTTTGAAAAAAACTGTTGGAGTGTGTGTTTACAAACGGCTTTTGTCCTTTCCAGGGACTGTGATAAATTATGACAAAAGATTATATTTTACTCCACTTCCCCTCCCTCTTCTCTTCTCTCCCTTGTATATTTGTCCGTCTCTCTTTCTCTCTCTCTGGAAGAATCGTGGAGGAATTTCAATTTTAAACCTTTTGGCAAACTAGTTAGGTAGAGCCTTTAATTATTTCTTCATGCCTTGTCTGTCGGAACAATGGGAAATAATCTGAGTCATAATGATAACAACTAGTACCAATTGTAATTTGTATTTACATAGGACTGAATTTATTTGAATGACTGTATGTATGTGTGTGTGAGAAGTGGAGAAGGGGGCTCCCAATTAATAGTTGATGTAGTAGACAAAACAAAATGTCCTAGATGAATTGACGCTTTCAAATTACAATTAATTTTCACACCCACGCTCCTCCCTCTCCCTCTTTTGTCCTCATGATTGCGTCTTAGCCTTTCAATTAGAATTAAACTTGGAATTAATTGGTAACATATTTTTTCCTTTCCTATTTTTTTACGAATAAACTTTTGTCATTTAGTAATTGCAATTATTATTATCCCAGAAAAGATAACGAGGAGGGATGTAAATTGTAAATAATAATGAAAACACTTCATCAAACCAAAAAAAATAGTTGAGAGGGAGGAAAATGAAATAGAAAACAACAAACATAATAATAATAATGCAGTGCGTACACACACCACGAAACAATATCATTTACCTTAAATGATGGTTAATTTATGAGGAGAAACTTATTACGCTCCAATTCTGCACAAGCTAAACCCACAATTAAGTCCATACACATTTACAAACTACCTTCATCAATTCAAAATTGCCAATTACTTCAACCATTCATCGAGTCACACACACACACCCCTCTCTAGAGTGTACAAGTGTACTTGCTCCCAACTCCTTAACTACTCTTCTCAGAGTCAGTGATATTGTTATTATTATTTTATCATGATTTACGACCAAAAAGAGTAAAAGTACATTAAAAAACCAGATCCTATTCCATCATCCTCGTCATCATCGCGTCGTCAGCAACATGATTACATTTTTACCGTTTCCATCATCGTAAAATATTACGAAATTTTTTTCTTCTCCTCCTCCTCCTCCTCTTTATTCTACTCCTTGAACTCTATTGACTTCCAATGTTGTAGTCCAATTCAAAATTCTCTCCAGCCTCAGACATACAATCTTCTACTTTTCCTTATTATGCTTTGCGAGTGTGCCAATAATTTTTTATCCTGTTTTAATTCCAAAATTGACGCCTTTGGCCGATCAGATATAGAATCACAAGGGGAATGATTACTTGTATCCGGAAACTATCGAAATAAAATAAGCTACGTCTATTCCACAGCACACACACACGCATTCCTGAGAGAGAATTCTTATACCTGCTAATTAAACAACAATAAAATTATACTCTGACCCTGAAGTCATCAATTAGAACATAAACTATGAATCACATACACACAACACACTCTCGTGTGTGTGTGTGTCTACCTACACCTGCTCTCATTGAATTGGGGGTTTGTGACATGCAAATAGACAAAGGTCCAATCTTTTGTGATCAGCATACATTTAGTTCTCCCATAAGAAATTTGATATTTTTTTTACATTGTACTCACAAAGACGATTTTGTGAGGACTTTGGCCCAAGTCAAATATACTGACGTTAAGGTTCATGGCACGCAATAAATCATGGAATGTCTAACCACTCTATCGATCCCCAATCAAAATCACAAAATTATTTAAATCAATTTAACAAAATCCTAGTCCATTACCAACCTCCACACAATCCTCATCAACATGAACACACAATGAAGTAGATTGTGAACATGAAATCCTCACACACTCTCAACAAACAAACAAGACATTTTGAATGGATGCGAGAGTTAATTGTTGCAATTATTATATTGTGTAACTAAGCAAAATGAGAGGAGGTTCTCTTTCTCTCTCACACATTTTAGAACATGTGTGTGTGTACAAACACACACAGCAGGTAGACAGGCAATAATAATCAGCACAGTTAGTTACTTTTTTTCCTGTTCTTCCCTCCTCTCAACTGTTCCAGCAATCATAATTCATGATGGCTATATTGTTGCATATTATTATTTGGTCTGCCAATTTTTTTCTTCTTATTGTAGCTCTCTCTCTCTACCACTATCCTATTTCATGTGAGCTCCAGGGCTTGTCAAGGAATTTTTCATCATAAGCAGTTCAATGAATAAATTTTCAACTTCCCTTGCCATTTCTCCAGGCAGAATAAAACTGGTGGGGAAAAACTACATTAAATTAAAAACATCTTTAATAACAAGAACGAACGGCAGGAGCAGAAGAAGAAACTCATGACAATGAAATGAGGAAAATCAAATGAACTATTGAAAAAACTAATTTTGTTCATCATTATCATATTACATGCTAAAGGTTTAGTCGTTCACTTTTTTTCCCTTCCCTTCCTCCTCCTCTTCCTCTACATGCAGATCGCAGATCCAATTGTCGTCATTCCCCGGTTTTTTACACACATTCCATTTAAAGCTTAATTAAATAGGAATGATCATGTGCGAGTGTGGATCATCAATAATTTTGCATGTCGTGAACATGTTTCAGAAAATGGCAACATCATCACATCCCAATCTACAAAAAACTAACAGCTCTCTCTCTCTTCATGTTTACTGGCCAATCTTTTTCGCATGGTGTGAAGTTACAATGTATTATTAGTGAATCCATTTTTTTCGCATTCGTGTCCATGAATAATATGAAATTCCTTCGTTGAGTCTTTCTCTCTGTGTGTGTGATGTGTGTGTGTGTGTCTGCGTACAAGACCATGATTAGGATTAACACCTTTCGTAAATTCATCCCCAACGACTGTGCGTGTGTGCGTCCATGTAGTACCCTTATTTTTCTTCCCCTGGGCCCGGTCTCTCTTTATCTTCATTACTCTCATTTTCTGGGTACTCTCAAATCCCAACCTCTTCACTTGAAGCTGTCCAGAGAGACAGGGAGAAGAGAGACGCCGTTGTGGATTTGCAATTTGCCAAATGTAAAATCTTTACGACTTGGGCTGCCTTGACCTTGACTGTCAATTCAAATCGCTCTGTATAAGAATGTGTGTAACTGACAGAGAGAGAGAGAGAGAGAGTCATTGGGGAAGAAGAAAGTAAACGAGGATAAACAAGTCAAGAAAAATGAATGAGAAACTTTGTGTGTGTTTCAATTCCTTTCATCTCAAACATTGAGCATCGAGTAGGAATCCTGTGTAGTGTGAAGTGCAAGAATAGTACATATTAGTTTGGAATTACATCAGGTACCTCAAGATAACTTCTTTTTTTGTACATTTGCAGAAAATGGAAGGTACAAAAAATGTTCACCCTTTCCTTTTTCCTACCTTACACAGATGTGCTTTACAAAGGTGCACAGAGATTCTTTTATATATACAAACTCTGATTCCAGTTCCAGTTTGACTATTCACAAAAAATGAAAGCCCTTCATCTTTTAAGAGGATGAGATGAGAGCTACTTTACTTCAAGTTTATTTAAAACTTTTTGGTTAAAAAAATCATTCACAACCACAAGCTAACCATCGCAATGTGAAGTTCATTTTTATCAAAAGACTTTTTTGTCCTCAACTTTTCTATAGGGAATGAAGAAGGATCTTCATCATTTTCTAGTGGGAATGATTCTTAGGGGGAGTGCAATTAACTTATGGAAATTTTTGCATTTAACAAAATTAGTGTCCATCCCCTCCCTTCCTCCCATTTATTTCTAAAATTTCTAGAGTTTTGAATAGTTTGGCAGGAAATCATGAGAAAACATATTCTACGAATTTGCCAATTGCACTGGAAAAGACAATCAAAGAATTTTCCACTGTGTGTATTCGACTTTTCATCAATTTTTGATGCAAATTAAATTCTGCTATGCACAAAATACTTATACGACTGTACATACTGTGCATATTAAATGTACATTGGAATTTCCTGGTTTTTTCGTACATAATATATAGATATATACATCCAACATTCAGAAGAAGATGCATTTGCTCTTGAGAGAGAATTTCCCCTTTGATTTTCCAGTTTTCAAGTTGACGACTTGGCCCCTGAACAAAGAATAAAAGTTTTCCTCTCTCCCCACTTTTAATATATTTCATTTTCTATTTTCTACCATTTCTCTCCCTCCCCCTCTCTCTTTCTCTCTCTCTCTCTCTCTGTCTGTGTATGTAGTCAAAGTTGATGCCGTAAAGAAAATTACCCTGATCTTGAAAGTAGGGACTTCCGTCTCTGTGTACATGTTTATACACGTTCGTACATGCAGGAGAGATACATATTCAAGCTTCGTTAGACTCATCTAAATCATCACAGGGATGACTAGATACTCAAGTATCCCGTTTCGTCCTTTTCCTTGTGCAACTTTTAATACCAAAAACAGGGAAGTTCCTCCATCCCTTCCTCCTACCAACTTTAAATACATTCTTCCCTTCTACTCACCTTCTCCCCTATTTAAACTTGAGCTATCGCAACTTTTAACGCAATTTATCGAGACAAAAGAAGATGAATAGAGAAGAAGAAGAGAAACTTTTTCTTGACTCCCTTACCTCCAATTTGAATTCAATCGAACGATCAACTTTTTTAAAATGAATTTTAAATTATGTACAAAGGTAGTAAAATATCTCCCCAGCCTCAATCTACCTTCCATCCTAATCTTAATCCACACACACACAAGTATCAATAAAAGAGTGCAGAAGATAATGATACCTTCTCAACAACTCCAAGTCTGCACATCAACATAATTAGGATCAACTCTGCACGCGAGTTGTGTGTAGACTCGCAAATAACTTATTTTAAAATGTATAGAAGACAGCAACATCCAGAGAACGAGGTGCATGTATCTCTCCATGCGAAATACACACACACAAAAAGAGAGAGAGAAGACAAGTCAAGGAACTGCAAGAAAATAGACAGACACCAGAGGAAGAAGGGGAGGAGGAGGAGACTGGAATTTCAAATGATTTAACCCGTCATGAGTTCAACTCATCTTGTTCCTCCAGCCAACTCCTCCCTTCCTCCTTCCTCCTCTTTCATCCTCTCTCAAATTCCTTGGAACACACACAAAAGAACCCTATTTTGATCATCCAATATTTTTATACGCACTTCCCCATTCTCCTTCCAAAAAAACTATTTTGGGTCCCATCCGTACACACACACGCACTCTCATTCATCATGAAGGTCGTGAACAAGGAGAGGACAAAGGAGATTTGAATCTGTATGTAAATGGGACGAATGTCACTCTAATTTTTTAATTAGACTAGGTACGTTTTATTATTTTTATTATTTCCTCTCTACCCTTATTTTTACCCGCTCTATTCACAAATCCCCGAGTAGGGACTCTCGAAAAAATGAAGAAAATCAGCTTTGGGCCAATACACAACACAATACACTGTAATAAAGCCGGTATGTCCAACACGTTCACAAAAATGTGTGTGTGTGTAGGGGAGGGATAAATGTTACACGTGAAAATACACCAGAGAAAAGCTTTAGAGCTTAAAGTCTAGGGCTAAAAGCGCAACAAATAAATCCAATCGAATCGTATTACTCTCTCTCTACTATTCTCCTCTCAGCGGGTCTTTCCCTTTGATATTGAAACGACAAAAATATACATTTGATACATGGAATCTTCAACCATCTCCCATCTCCCCCTGTATGTACAAGCTTGGCCAGAATTTTTGAATATGATTTTCATTACGTTACAATATCCCACTCGGTTCTTTTCTCCTACAAAAGAAGGAGGGGAAGAGCGGAAGAGAATGAGAAAAAATCCAATGAACTTCCCTCTCTCCCCTCTACTAAATAAATCAACTCAAAAGTGTGCATCCCTGTCTGAAAATATGATGAAGCAAAAGCAAATAATGCATTTTCTTGAATTCCTCCTGCCTCCTCTCACGCTCTCTCTCTCTATCTTGTCATACATAGTGTAATACAAACAAGATGAATTTAAATTGAGATGGAATCACACACACCACCACCACACACACTAAACTAACTCCCCACAATCATAATAAAGCTTCAAAATCTGACTGCAAACAAGGAACACTGAATTTTCCAAGTCTTCAGAATCTCCACTCATAAATTTTGGAGGAACTAAACGCCGTTCAAAAAGGTGCATAAGAGGTAATAATAGAAACTTTGTACATCCTTCAAATTCCTTCACCCTCTCCTGTATGCACACACATACATACATGTACTATACGTAAGTATATTGTCTTCCTCTTCGCACTCCCCCTCCAACCCGACAATGATCAATATTATGGATTTCCTCCCATCTTTATAGGGTGCAGCTGTGTGGATGGGAATGCAATTCCTATGATTATTACCCCTCCTCCCCAATTCCGTCCCAATCTCTGTGCAATACATATAACATACACCCAATGCAGTCGACACATGAGACATTATGTATGGCGGGTGCCGGGTAGAAGTGAAACATATTGTTGTACTCGTACGTGTACGTGTGTGTGTCCCCACTTTGCTAGGTGTTTTATTATTTTATAATAATATTTATTGCAGTGCAGGGTTACACATTTTAACATAAGCTTTGTACCTTCTGTCTCTGCAATCCTGGCCTCCCCTCTCTTTCTCTCTCTCCCGCCGGATGCTATACAGTATAGATTTACGCACTTTCCATTCAACGTGCATACTTGTGTGTACGATTTTACCCCTTTATTCCCCTTTAATAAGCGTAACATTAATGCATTCATCGTGGAGCATGGTAAAGGACGAGGAGGAGAGAAAAGGAAAAAATCCGGCATATGACGGTGACAACTTATTATCGAAAATTTGGGTGCATGCAAGCAAATGGAGGAACAGTGTGTGTGTGTACATTGAGTGCACACACACATGATATTAATCCCCATCTTTCGAAATACCAAGTCCAATTCAAATAATCCAAAAAATACATTTCCATCCTTCCTGTCACATTACGTGGTGTGCCCTGGTGAGCCCCATACAGACTAGACACGAGGATTGACCCCCAACCCGACCCAGACCCGAGTCGGGTTGGGTCTGGGGGCGATTTTTGGGTTCGGGTCGGGGAATAATATTGGAAAAACCAAAGACTGGTTAAAAAGGTTTTGTCCATAGCAAACAATTTTTGTAGAAGGGATTTTAATCCCTTCTAAAAATAATAATAACACAGCATGCGTTTGTGTTCATATTTCTAGTAAACTTCAAACTAATCGTAGAGTACACGTATACTTATGTGTGTGTAGTGTGTACGTAAACTATAGATTAAGGGCACACACACAGTTTTCAAGAAAGCGAGAATAATAATAGAATTCGAATATACATGAGACAGTGAAACGAAACAAACTCAAATACGTTTTACACTCGTTTGTTAAGTCATTGCAAGACACATTCCCATTCCACCCACTACGTCATTGTTTTAGTTTTCAAATGACGAAAAAGAATAAAGAAGAAGTTAAAAAATTTTGGAAGGAATTCCCTGACCAAACAAAATTGGTCGATAAAGGGGTTCGTCGTGAGTGTGGAGTAACTTTAAAATTATTCATCATGACAACGAGCCACAAGATTTTGCGGCTTGTAATAAGTGTCACGAATTATTTTCAACATCCAACGGAACCAAGGCTATGCTACACCGGGGTCACCTTCAATCAACCTGAAATATCCAACAGTTTGAACCGTAAAATCCCCAAAGAAAAAAAAGATTCCTTCAATGAAATTTTGGTAGAATGCCTTGCTCAAGATTTGGCTCCCTTTTCCACCGTGGCTCATCGAGGATTTCGTAATATTGCGACAAAATTAATTGAGATTGGGGCCCTTTATGGTCGACAAAGTGTGAACGATCTATTTGTCGAACTACATTGAAAACAAGTTATTTACCCAAAGTGTATGAACAATCCAAAGCCAAATTTGAGAAAAAATGTGACATTTCAAATTTTCATTTTTTCCCATCATTTACTGCCGACATCTGGAAAGATAGATTTGTGCAAAAGGCTTATCTTGGAGTCACAATTTCATTTGTTGATGATGACTTCAAATTGAACTCCGCATCACTTTCAGTCCGAAAAGTAGAAGAAACTGAAACTCAAAGAATGGAATCCATTCGTGACAAATCAAGATTGTTCTACAAAAAGGGTTTCCTGAGCTTTACGATTTCATCAAAGATGCATACTTTGTCACTGACAATGGAAGTAATATGAAGAATATCGTCCTGAATTGGCTTTCGTGCGCTTATCACAACTTAAATCTGACTCTACAGCATGTTTTCGGGCAAGACCAACTGAAAAAACTTGGATTGATCGAACTTGACAAGTTATCACAGCTACCAAATCTCTTATCGAATACTTCAAGCGTGGAGGGCATAACAAAGAAATTTGTGTCACTCAAACAGCAAAGTAATATTCGATGGAACTCTATGCTCACAATGCTGAAATCTGTCCAGACTAGCTTACCGGAAGTGAAGACAGTTTTGAAAGATAAGAAATTCACAAGTAGAATGAATGGCGTAGATGAGACAATCTTGGGTCAACTGATTGAACTGCTTGAGCCTTTCAAAACAGCATCTGAATCTCTCTCTCTCAGTGCCAAGAAAGTCCCAACTATTAACAAAGTGGCTTTGTGGGGTCATAGACTGAAGGATCATGTGTTCTCTTTCGTGGGGGATGACGGGGCTTACGCGCCGGAAGTAAAAACTGCAGCTGGATTAATATTTGACCACTTTTCTGATAAATACAAAATTGATGACATCCATCGCTTTGTTATTAAATCCCAGGTGAGATAACCTTTGTATGACCTGGTAGTAGTTCTGAAATGTGACCTGCAGCGCCACGTAACCGGATGACCTCAGAACTAAAGGTAAAGTGACTTTACCTTTAGTTCTGAGGTCATCCGGTAGGTGGCGCTGCAGTTCACTTTTAAAAATTGGTGATACTTGTAATTTCATAATTGTTCTAATTGATGGTTAAATCAGGTACAAATCATTAAAAGTGTTAGACGATGATCCATCAAAACGAATGGAAATTCACCAGAAACTGAGGGAACTCATTGCTGGTGTCCAGCTGGAACAGGGAACAGAAAAGGACTCTCCTCCCTGTCCCAAAAAGGCCAAAGTCCCCATCGACCCATATGCTGATGACATGGATGACACGGACGATGGCGACCTAGACGAGTTGTCTACATATCTCAAGATGACCGAACAATCAGATTCATTTACAAACCTAATTTCTGGTTTCCATTGAAAGTAAAATAGCTTATTAACAGTCTGGAGTAATTGATTTTTAAAATAAACAAGATGATATCCTGTTGTTTTGGAGCAAGAGAACTAAAGTGCCCCGAATGAGGATACTAGCTAGGAAAATTCTTGGAATCCCAGTGTCTTCAACAGATAGCGAAAGATTGTTTTCAGCAGGTGGGAGGTTGGTAACCAAGCAAAGGACAAATTTTTCGGGCTCCATAATTGACATGTCATTGTTTATCAACAAGTTCAAATGCTAGTTACCAATTGTATGTTTTTTTTGTTTGTATATAAAGATAAATAAATGTTGATGTTGCTTTTGTATATTTTTGGTTCCTTTTGTCCTCATCATGATTAAGGAAAAATACTCGGATGGGTCGGTATGGATCAAGCGAACTTGGGTCTGAATGGGTCTGGGTCGGGGCGGAAAAATTTGGGTTGGGTTGGGTTTGGGGGAAGAGATTCTCAATTTCCCCGTGTGTAATACAGACACACACACACACGCAGACACAGACACACAACAGACAATGATTTTGAAAGGAAGGAAGAACTCCTCTCCGCCACGCTCTCTGCATTTATCTGACATTTTCATTTTTTAATTTTCTCTCCCTATTTTGTTTCTGGCTTGACTTGACTCCTCTTCTCTCTCTGTATTTATTTCATGGACTCCAAACAATTTAGAGTCTCCACAATTATTTTCATTTAGCCAATTTCAGGATGAACAATCGAGTTGGGATTGTGGCATCAGAGAAAAAAAACAGCGAAAGAGAGAGAGGAGTTAATTTCCATTGCTGTCACTTATGACTCTCATTTTCACTCCCCCTCCCTCCACTCTATCTCTTCACTTCCCAATGTACTAAATAAATTTAGAAATAAAAAACCCACACCACCACCCATCTAATACATATAGAGATAGAAACTTTGTTCCTTCTTGCACAGTTCAAAAATTAATACAGAGTGTTCATTGTCATTTGCGTGCTGTTGATTACTACGAACCAAAGTTGCATAACTCAGTCATCCCCTCCTCCTCCTCCTTCTCGATCAGACAATATGTAATTCTGACATTGTAAAAATGAATGTTTAATAGTATCCTGTGTGTCAGTCTGTGTCAAAAAAAAGTTTGCCAAAATATTTTTTCCTACTCAGCTCACCCTCCTCTCTCTCTACGGATTGTGTGTGTGTAACAAGATTTTATTATAGTAGAGCAGAGCCATTGTGAGCCACGTTCTGTTGTTGTGGAGGGGCTCACAATACAACAACAAGGAACAACAATAGGTGATCATCAGTGCGTCTACAATGAAATTATCATGTCGATTTTTGGGATGAGGACATCATACAAACTACGTATTAGGAGTGCTCTGTTCAGCACAATACCATCATCATAAATACTAGAGAGAGAACAGCTGATGGGTCTTTTTTCCCTTTTTGCCATCCCTACACTTATTAACAGGGACAAGTAAGCTTAACTCACTCTGTTTGAGCGCTTGAATGGTCCACACAAAATGTAGATTGAGATTGAAATCCAATCTCAATGTTACACACACACACACACAAGCACAAAAGGGAGTCCCAAAAAAATGAGGAAAATTGTTCCCTTTTTTTATATTACCCTTGTGGACAGTAAAAATCATAATATGTCTCCTCCTTGTTTGCCCAACTCTGTTGAAGGAGGACAGGATTGATTGCATAAACACACATTCACTAGTAGGGAGGAGGAGGAGGAGGAGGAGGGTGAGAGGGGGTAAGATTACCCGGGTACTGTAGACTTACAGTCTAGACGACAGACTGACCCGGAAAGAGTAAAGGGAGACCAAATAAATGCTGAATCACCGAGGAACATACATTTTGTGGATCCCTTGTCTTCCTCCTCCTCCTCCTCTACGCTTACATTTAGATGGATGTGAACTGATCAAACATGAAATCCCTTGACAAATTTTGTCAGCTCGGCTCTCAACTCAACTCGGCAGCTGAATGGAGGGATTTGGTCCTCCGTAAAGAGATAACTGACTGAATATTCATAAAGTGTACACAAGGACAGGCTCAAGAGGGGAGAGATAAATTGTGAACACAGGAGGAGAGGGGATGAGGAGAAGTAGTTCTATTTTTTGGAAATTATGAAAAATATATCCTGACAATATTTCATTGAGATTTTGTGGAAAAAAGAATAGGGATGCTAGTATTTACGTGTGTGTGCTCGTCTAGACTCTTGAGAGTAGTGGAATCATTAGGGAGGGATGTCAGTTTTTGAAGAGAGAAAAGTGTTGACACAGTCTGTGTGTAATAATAATAATAAAAGAGGGGAGGGAGAGGAAGAAGTTCATGGAAAAAGTGTGTAAGGAAGTATAATAAATCAATAGTGGATGACAAGGAGAAGACTATCGTGAAATAAATGGCAAAATAATTAGGAGGTGCAGCAGACAGTGTTGAACACTTGCTGCCAATTTCCCTCCAACAAAATTTTAATTTACAAGCGAACAGATTGTTGTGAAGCTTTTTAAAGTTTGACAACTCCAACACACACACAACACAACACACACACACACACACTCCACAACATACAGACAGCTCAGTAGTAAAATAAAGAAAAAAATGTTTTTTATTCTTCCTCATAATTTATGGCAGGGTGAGTGTGTGTGTGTGTTGTTGTTGAGTAGCAGAGAGAGAGAACGCATTGACTTTTCATTTTTGCAAGTTCAAACTAAATTACAAATCAGACTAGAATTATCTAGAGCAGTGAAGATGAAGATGAGGAGAGGGAGATAAGGACGGAGGGAGTGAAGATGAAATGTCAATGGCATCCTTCCTTCTCATGATGGCTGGTCTGTGTTCCTGTCTGACTCTGACCTGAAGATTAGGAATTGTCCGTCATAAATATAAATAAAATCAGCATCAACATCAACTTCACTTGTTGGTATGTATGTAGATTGGACTGTACGAGAGAGGGAGAGGGAGACTGAACGAGACGAGACAACATTTGCCATGAGGAGTAGGTCGAATTGGACGTGAGCATCAGCTGCTCTCTCCCTCTCTCACAAAAATTCACTTTCCACAATTAACTACAGTTTAAAATAATTAAAATGTTATTGCTGAGGATGAGTTTTTGGCGTACAAATATTCTGTCGTCGGACAAAAAAACATGTCAATGATTTCACATCTCCATCCTTCTCATATTATCATAACACAGCATATCACGATTTCAAAAGGGACGAATACGAGTGTTGGGGTTAATCCAGTGGAAGCGTGAATGTACATGAAGTATAAATAAATTATAAAATTATGAATAGTTAAACAAATAGAGAGGAGACTTGAATAGCAACACAGAGAGGAGTCCCTCATTGTAATTTTTGCACTCTACTTATTTCCCTATTCAGTGTGGTCGGTCACCCAGAGGACCGAAAGAGAGACACAAAGAATTGGAGCTCGAAAACCAAAACATGAACCATTTAGCATTATGTCGTCCACGTAGAGTAAAAAAATTTTGAGGAAGAATCCCCTCTTGCTTTATTGTTGTGGCTCAGTTCATTGTGGGGCTGCAGTTCCAGCCTAAAATACACTCCATTATAATCTCCCGACACCTTGTTCTGTCCCGTATAAAGAGACTAGGGAGGGAGAAGGGGGAGTGAAAAAATTGTGGTAAAATCCTTTGAACCCACGGCAGTCCAATGTACATAGATCACACACACACACAACTCTTTTCCCTCCTCTTTTGTATTGTAATGAAGTCAGGGTGACGGAATTGTGTCGTGTGTGCCTTGTGTGTCTGTGTAAAACCATCCCCTCACCACCAACAGTTGCCATGGTCATTGTCATCCTTCTCATTCCACATTTTGTGCAGTCCACAGTCAAAACACTGGCATACATACATATTTAAATAGTTCCTCCTCCTAACATTATATTACGTCTCATATATATAAATTCCATCTAAAATCTCTCTCTCTCTCTCAAACACATCCTAAATGCATGATGAAGAGTATGTTGGAAAAATTGGGATGAGATGAATGGAGGAAAGGGAGTTGATACGAAAGAAAGAGTTTAAGTTTAACCAGAACCACCCTTTCATAAAATAAAATACAGCCGGTCTGCCTGTCGGCCGAGCCCTTATTCTATTCTCTCTCTCCTCTCGCTATTTTGTGCTTCATCTTACTACAATTTTACATCTCCTCATTCCACACACTCCATTACATTCAACTAATAACGTACCACACTCAGTCAATTTCAATCCCTTCTCGTTTTCTCTATTCTAAAATTGTTTTTACATTCCCTCCAAAAACAATTACTGCTTTTACAAATTTCGACAGTCAATGAATTTAGTTTTAAACCAACACCTCCAATCTTGACTAGACTCAATTGTTCCTACAAAGTCAGCTGTGTTCTATCAGTACAAATACGGTATGGAGACTACGAGGGAAAAAGACAGTCTCCGCAAAAACTAATGTACAACGTTAAGCCAACTAGCCACACACACACACACAAGCTGTACACACTCACACTCTCACAGAGCATTTCAGTAAATAAAGCTTATCAGCTCAACTTCACAGTTCTTCCCCTCTGCTCTGAAGAGATGAAGATGAAGCCGATGTACTTGACCCTTTTGTAATTCTTGGACGACCGACTCCTACGTCCCAACTACCATCACACAAGCACACAATCATACACCATCACAACTGAGTTACTACCTACAAAAATGTTTTCAAACGTTCATTTCACCAGTTGAGTTCGCCCAGCCCATAGCATTATCATATAATTTTACTGTACACACACACGCATCTATCGATTATATTTTGTGATGAATGCCAATTGTATTGAATAATATTCTTTATACTGCATAAACACCCACACACACACATAGTCAGTCACTCTGTACTTCTCTCCCGATAGTCTACATAGACAAGAGGATGAGAGAGTAAATAGAAGGGAATTCGCCTTAACGGCTCTAATTCCTCCTCTCCGTTTCTCCTCCGTCGTTTTCTCTGGCTATATAAGGATTACATAAATCAGGAGGTAGTTTAAAGTCTTCATAGGCCACCACCAACATTCTCTCTATTATAATTTGATAATATTTTTGTTTTCAAACTAAAGGAGGCCAATATCAATCCTCTTTTGTTTATCCCAGCCTTGTCTCTCTCTCTCTCTGTGCATTAAAAGAAAAATATGAAGAGAAGAGGGCAGAGAGCATTACGCACTCTCTCAATATAAACAATAATAGATCATAACCAGGATGATCGTTGGGCTGCACAAAGTAAGATGCAAGTTTCTCGAACTGTGCGTGGACGGTGTGTGTGGAAGTCTGTTGCATAATATTACGTCTGAAACACACACACACGATAGATGGATAGTGAGAGAATGAAGAACATATGGTTTCACTTGAGAGTCTCCATCCAAGATTGGGATTGAGTGGCAGCCAAAACCGCAATCTAAACAAAACACAAGAGTCACGAAAATCTCCGTCGTCTCGAGATGCGTACATACACACACACAGAACATGTGTATGGAAATGTGCGTAGGGCTTCAGGATTATGGAGAGAGAGAGAAACAGAGAGTGAGAGTGAAAAAAAATCTCATGCTTTTACCATGACTCAGACAGAGCAGTGTGTGTGTGTGTGGAAGATGAAAGAGAGAGAGAAGATGATGAATGAAAAAAATGGATGTATCTAAACTCATTTTCCAGTTGATTTGCAGTTTTGCCATTTCCATCCTCACGTCTCACGTCGTCTTTTGGCCATGAAGACTGTCTGTCTGTGTCTGTGAAGAGAAATCTTCTCCTCTGGACTTTTGACTCCACACTCTCACTCTTCTCCATCTTCCCTCCTTCCTCTAACTGTACGCTATCCAATTATTGTGTATATATGTATAATCATTTTAAAGTAAACAGACTCTCTATAACCGTGCTCTACAGTTTTACACTGTATAATTTCAATTTCTCCTCTCCCTCCCTCCTCACAATATTATATTGTATAATCCATCTTTTCTTGTCTCGTCTCGTACAGCTTATAAATGCATAACTGTGTCTGTTCCTCCGTAGAAAAGGCTGTGTACTCGTGTACTTTTTTTCAATTCCACACACACAGTAACTGGAACTTGATTATGGAGGTGTACAGACAGAATGTGTACAACAATGTTCGCATCTACTGCTAATACCCTTATGTTTCTCCTCTCTTCTTCTTTTGCAGACGAATTAGGACTGCATGTCTAACAATTCGATGGGAAGATGTGGAGACGTAATACTTTTGTGTGTGCGAGTATAGACAAAAAAATTCGTGAGTTCTACCACAGGTTGAAAGCACATTTACTGCGAAACGTTCATCTGACTGTACAGACGAACGTTTTCAACTAACTGGTAGAATGGAGATATAGAAAATGTTTTTTTCTCATAAAAAATGTATACATCAGTTTAGTTCATCATTACATACATTAGAGATGGAAGGAGGGGGGAAAGAAAAAGGAACATTTTGAGTGTCAAGTGGGAGGCACATGACACAAGAGATTATGACAAAGTTCAATAGTCTGTCTTTTTCTCTTTCTTCCTCATCATCCACTCAGCACATCAACCATAAGCCATGAATTATGTGGGGTAAATGCAGAAGAAGCAAAAAAGAATCTCTGTCTCTCTCTTCACACTGCTTATTTCTCATATGGAGAAAATGTAATTAAATCAAGATTTACACCGTCCCATCTAAGTAACTGTACTCATGTACCATCATATATTGGATTGTACAGTCGTGGTCCAAATAAGGAGTGTGTGGTCATAAAAGTGAATACTTGCACTTTTCATCGTCAAAGTGGATAGAAAGGGGGAGAGAGTAACGTAAGTTGTTTATATTAACTCTAAATGGTGGCAAGGTCCATGATGACTGACACTGACTGCCTTCTGCCTGTCGGTGTGACCCGGGTAATCAAATCCACTAGAGAAAAAGAAAGTGGTCCATTTTTCATAAAGTTGTTACAAGCCGACGTGTCCCAGCTGACTGACTGTGTTTGTTGTCCGTTTATGTTGAATGTGGGTTTTTGTACACACAAACATTGAGAAGACAAAGCGAGAGTAATATTTAAGGATTATGGAGGAGGAAGGATCAAACGTTTTTTACTCATGGTCAGAGTCTGGCCAACAGAAAGGCGGGTGTTGGTCTGCATTGATAATTGCTTTCTGCATGACATTAACTTTTTGAACCAAGATTAAAAAATAGATGCTGCACTACAGAGATTTGTGTGTGTGAAAAAAATGAAGCTAGAAGGATAGTAAAGTGAAGAGATAGTAAATGTCAATGACAGTGTAAAAATGGAACTGAAATATGACACTCTCGCTATTTATTTGGACTCATTCATTCATCAACGGACTGAGGAAGTGCGTGTGTGCGTGGAATTTCAACAGAGAGAGAGAGAGAAAGAAAAAAAGGGACAAATAAAAATAAATCGACAATGTGTACTAGAGTAAAGAAAAAATCCTGTCATTAAATTCCAATGTGGAATTTTGAAAACAAGACAGTGTCAATATAAATTGTGAATGAGGAAATAAATTCAAATCCAAATTTACTACATTGTACATCTTCGACAATTTACACGATCTCAGGATCTTATCCAGGAATCCCACTAGAATTCTACTACTACAAGTGTATAAGAAAGAGATTCAATAAAAGAAAAGGGAAAAATGTTCTCCGATATTATCATAATAATATTGAGAGAGACACAAGGAATTTTAGACACATGGATTTGTAGTTGACATTCTTCTTCAATTTCCCATTCTTCCTACTACACCACTAGAACACATACATACACACACACGCGTGCACTCTTCTTACTACACTACAGTACAGTATTTAAACTATTTCTAGCCTTTCCCTAATTTTTTTTTTTGCAAAAAGTATGGATGGTACATAGAGAATAGGGATGGGAGGATTTATATCAAAAAATCCATTCGCATTCCTCCCCCCTTCACCAAATCCAGAGATAGAGAGAGACTCTTCTTCTTGTGCAAAAAGATTGAAGATGCCTTTCCTCCCTTTTTTTCACACACCCCGTAAAATGTGTTAGTCTAACGGCAATCTTCTCCTAAAAATAATTCAACGGAAAAAATGACTTGATCAGTCGTTTCTTCCTGAACACAGTGTACAAACATACACTAAAAAAGAGTCCTTTTACATCATAGGCTAAACACACACACACACTGACTGCGTAACAAGCTGCTTATATTTTCTGACTGTAGGGAAAATTCTCCCAACCCGCACTCTCTTTCTCTCTCTGGTATCCGAAGAGATGTACTAGAGAATGAGAAGGATGTTAAGACTTAAATGCAATGACAAGCCCATTTTCATTACATTTTTTTCCATTAAAAATGTAATGTAGGGGGTACATGCAATGGAGTCAGATACAGGGAGAGAGGTTGTGTGTCACCCACGCAATTGTGTTTTCCCTGCCCCCGCCTTTTTACACGGAACTTCCCCTGATGCTTAAATCTCTGTCTTTCCTTCTCTTCAGAGTCACAACCTCCACGTGCTTCCTGAGCCCAACTCAAGATTCCTAGTAAAAAATCCTCTCTCCTTCCTTCTCTTTCTCCCTCGCTCCTTTTATCAATGATAATGTCAGTGCAAGCTAACTGTAATCTATCCACAGAGATCATGTCAATGCAATGTACATTCTGATCCCTCCCTTCCCTCCCTTGGCATCCACACACACGCACAATCCTACATATCTGTAATCGCATTGAATCGCACCTCGTACTCGTAATCATAAATCGAATAACCAATTGACTATTCCTATCCATTACACTCACACACACAGTCAGTCAGCCTTCCATGCAAATGTTCAAATGTCTTATTAGGATTTAGGAGACAAAAAACGGTCACAGTTGAGTCTCTACATTATACATACGTGTCAACCAACATGGTCAAGTCCCCGTGAACCTGTCAACTAAATTAACTGTAATCTATGTATTACCCAACCACAAACTTTTAACTCTCAACCTTCCCCCCTTTCTCTCTTTTTTTGAAACAATGCACTCCTTTCTTACTTCTGCCTTGTCATAACAAGAATATTTTTCAATTTGAAACAAAATTTCATGTAATGGTGCATCTTCTTTATGATATCATATGAAAAGTTTCTCTGGGATGTGGAGTGGAGGAAAGGGAAAAAATTAATTAGAGTATGAAAGTGGTCATGGGGTATCATATCCGAGAGATGAGATGAAAGATGAGAGAATTGAAAGGCTTTTAGGTCTGATCGGATTTCCATGTAGCCCTTTCCTCCTCTTCCAATTAATGAGAGAGAGAGAGAGGATGGAGGAATGGGTTGCCAAAAAAGCCGCCAAGATGAAGAAGAAGAAGTTTGGATCAGAGAGAAGAGCCAACACAAAACTTGATTAGCTGTACTGGTTCCCTTTTGTTTTTATTCGCCAGTTTCCATCCTCCTCCTCTTTGATCCTCACTTTTGATACCCTCCCCCCTTGTATCTTTTGTTACACTCATAATTCGTAAATCCTTGTAATCTGGAGTCAAAATCTTCATATCTTGTTCCTCTCTTTTTTCTCTTGCCTTTTCTTTAACTTGGAGATGGTGCCCTTTTGCAAACACTTTATCTTGGTCTGGTTAAAAGGAATAAATAGCAAAGGAATGAAATATCAAAATCAATCTACACTTGTACAACCACAGCTTGACACTACAGTCTTACCAGTTCTACATCATAAGCGAAGGAGAGAAGAAGGGAAGACATAACAAGACGTTTTGGCTTCTCTACATGTTTATTTATTTTCATTGAGCATTTAATCTGTCCCATCAAAAATATGGATGGACACTTCTCTCTCCTTAAGACAGTCACACACACAGACACTAGTGTGAACTGGGCTGTGTGTGACGGAGGTAATAAAGAAAATTTTAAAAAAAATTTTGGTTGACACTCTCAGTCAACCAACCAGTTCAAAGGCCAAGGAATTAATAAAATAGAATGCAAAAAAATGATTCTCTGTATCTTTGTTATGAGTGCATGGGGGTCAAAGGCAGTCCTCCAAGTCCTTAGCAGTCACAATAAAAAAGGTGAAAACAAAAGGAATAATTTAAAAGAGTGTGAAGACTGTATCTGCATCTGTGTTTGTGTGAGAGAGAAGACAAGATAAAAGAAAACAAGAAGTTTAACTCTGTAATATTTTTCGCTTGCAGTCTGAATCCAAGAAGAGACAGGAAACATGGGATACAGACAAACATTGACGTAATTATAATACTCATCCAGCTACTACTACTACCTTATACACGCTTTTATATCGTATGTGAGTATGTACTGTGTACTATGTAAATTTGCATGATTAAATATATCGAGACAATCAGACGACATCCACTCTAAATCAAACCCTCCACTCCCCACACACACGCGTATACACACAGACTGTAAAAATGTTGGTTGTTGCGACAGTATTAATTCAAATAAACCAGAAAAATGCAATTCCACAGTCAAACTATTCACAATATTTCTTAGAAGAAAAAATTTATTGTAAAAAATTCTTCACTGCAAAATTCCTTTGTCGCCATCCTAAAAAATGAGGCTAGACTTCACACTTGGTGTGTGTGATAAATAACGCTAGTATAAATGAAGATCTTTAATTAATCAAACACAGAGGACAGTATCGTGTTACAAACATATATGAAGGAATGAGGGATATTAGTGGTAAATGATGCAGAAAAGAACAACGTGCACACACACACACATTTCAATGTGATTAGAATGTCACTTTAAAAAATGAAGAGTCTCATTCTGAGTGGATCAAAATGTAATTTCCAATGTCAGACGGCATAAAGATTTTAATGACTCATAATTTCCCACAATTAATTGGTCTTTTATTAACCCCTCACACACATTACACACAGTGTAGTTCGGTGATATTACATATTATAGTGTGGCTGTGAGGATGTAAAAGTAAATTTCAATCACGTAAAACAACATCCAAGAGTATACACAGGCACACACACAGTCTGTCATAATGACCGCCAGTTAATTCCACTTGAAAAATTTCCCATTAAATCTGATCTTTATCACAGTTGACTTGACCTTGTGTGCGTTCATTATTATGATGTATGTTGAAAGTAAATAAATACAAAAGTGTCATTCTGGACATTACTGTACACAATTAAAAATGGTCCCTGTGCACTAAAATACATCTTAATACATATCTCTCTCTCATAAACATGACATTTAATAGTTGGTGCATGGAATTGTCATAAAACTGCAGTGACACTGTTTCATAACCGTAAATAATAATAATAACATAACAACAAGGGGGCTTTTAGTCAAAGATGATATCAAAATTAATGACGTCCTCCTGATCACGACTCCCTCAGACCACCACATTAACTAAAATCAAAAAATGTACATCGTACACTGAACGGACGAACATTGAACACAATGTAATGATATGAAATATCAAAAGTAGCTATCCACATTTCAAATCTAGAATCCTCAATCGATTGAACTCTTCCCTCATGAATACTTCCAAGTCAAACATATGAAAAGTAGACATCTTAAACCCTCCCCTCCCCACACACGCAGTAAATATTATATGATGATGGTTTTCATAATAAGGTGTACTGACATGTGTGTGTGTGTGGATTTTTCTGCTGGCCCTTCTCTCACACACATGCCAATCAGTCCACCACGACAAGTCAAGACATCCCAAGAACGGGATGTCTGACAGGAGGAAGAACAAACACTTTTCCCTTCTACAAAGTCCCAATGGAGACACATACACACACACACACAACGCACAACAAGATAATGGATGCATCTAATGTCTTACACAATGCAATCATTTCATCCCTAGTCCTCCTCCTCCGTCTTCATCATCTCAGGACGACGATGATGAGGAGGAGATTAAAATTGCTTTCAAGGCCGAACGTATCCGCATAATTATTACACTTTTTCTTACATGGCATTGCATTGCATTTCATTGTACAGCTCCTCTTGCTCAACCGACCCAATAAGCTTCGTTTTTTCTGTTCAGCCCTTTTCAATTCGTGTCTACTTTATATCTAAATATGTATGTATGTATGTAGTGTCCTTATTTTAATGTTCAATCTAGTAATGAACTCTAAATATGATACTCCGCTTTAAATCATGTATAAAGGATTACATACTACACCGGCAAAAAAATGAGAGTCGTGTTGGTGCAACTCTGGTCGTATCTTGACAGTGCATTTTGAATCATGTGATATGATCCAATGTTATTGAATAATGATGATCCGCACGGCACGTCCAACTCGTACTTAACTCGCCCTGCACTCTTTTCCCTAAAAAAAGTCCTTGGTATTTTTTGTAAAAAATTATTAAAAAAATAATATAGTTTTATTCTCAGGCCTCCTCTTCCCTTGGGTGACATGATTGTGCTGTTCAACTACGTATTAAATGGTAAAGTCTGTCGTCAAATAATTTGAGACAGTGTAGTAAAGTAGAGTCGTTAAAAAGGGAAAATGACATGTGAGGAAAAAATAACACATTTTCCTTCATGAAGTAATCCACATTCTTTCCCTACCCCATTACTTGTACATGACATATTATGAGGGAGATTATAACATGCGTGTGAGTACATTAAAAAGAGAGAGAGAAAACCTAATTGCCATTTAGTTAGACGAGATATTAATTTTCTTTGAGCTTTTGCCGTCAGAGTGGAGGCGAGATGAGATGAAAAATATAAAATGAAATATGAACAGAGTAAAGGACAGCATTCCAAAAGTCAGTCAGTCAGTAAAAACTATTCTCATTTATTGTGTCTCTACATATTCTTTCTTTTGGTGTGCGTGTGTGTACTGTGTGTATACTGTGTGGAGGGGCATGAACGTTCAGGGAAAATATAAAAATTCAACCAGAGACTTGTCATTTATCATCGATTTTGCTCCTGTTCAATCCATTCTAAATCCATGCCAAATTATTATTACACACACATACACACAACTTCAAACGGAGGTAGATGGGGGGTTGGAACAGAGAGAGAGAGAAAGGAGAGAAAAAATTGGCAGGGGTTCAATTTCAATTAATTCAAGAAACCTGAATAACCTGATGATACTATACGGGCTACCAAATTGTCAAATTTACCCTCATAGATTAAGATCTTCAAACTAATTGAGAAGATCTCGGCTCCACTGATCTTCTCATCGATTAATCTATTTCAGAAATGAATTGTATTGACTCACGCCTCGTCCTTCACAATCACACACCATCCAATCAGCTTCAGTGTGTCCCTTTTAACTTCCCTCAAAAACAAAGATTCCACTTTTCCCAAAATGCGAAGAAAGAAGATCAAAAAATTCTCTGCCTTCGAATGTGTCCATTAATAAATTTGGTTCCCACACAGACACACATTTTCATGTGTAGAAAGACAGGGATTTATCAATCAAAATCTGACTGGGGATATATATAAAATTAAAATTTTATGACTGACCCCAATAGCCCACAATAAATTGATTAAAAGTCTCTCTATCCAATCTAGACACCATTAATCGTGTACGAACTGACTGGCTGTGTACAAAATTATGTATATAATTCAAAGTGGACGAGAGCTGACCCTTTCGTGTCATTTTGTGTTCAACCCCCCTCCAACCCAGTCACTCTCTTCTGCTCTTTATTCGATCAGGACACACAATTCATGGGAGATAATTTGAGTGGACTGTGCGAGTGAGTGTGAGGGGACTCTTATTTTTGTTTTTATCAGGAGAGTCAATCTGAGGGTTGCGGTGAGTAATAAGAGAAAAAATCACCAGGATCAACGGCAACCCGTTCCGCCTGCTGAGGCACAGACCCAGGACTCCTCAATGTCACTCCATGTGAACTGTACAGGGAAACCAGAAACCTCCTCCCTCCTCCTCTGATTGTTATGAGTCTGACCTGACAAAATAATTCTGTACGTGCTATAAATGTTTACTGTTTCGTATTCAGTTTCAAGCCGTGCAACCCTCAGACACACAAGAGAAAGAGGAAAAAAGAGGGGAGGGAGAGACAAGTACAAACGGCGTGAAACAACAAGAAATCAATTAGGAAAACGATAAAATCGTAAAAGTATTATAATTTGTAGTCACTACATAGAGGATAGATGCAGGTCTCCACTTTCAAACTGAGGTAGTCTCAATGTAATATGGAAATTGAAGGAAAATGTCAGTATTATAGTGTGTGTGTGTGTGTGTGTGTGTGTGTGTGTGTGTGTGTGTGTAGGAAGGGAGGACAAGTTGGTCGATATTCTTGATTCCAGACATGAACTCAGCAATATTTATCTCACTGTCTCCTGGTCATGTCAACGACTGTGCACAAAAACAAATTTACGTGAAAATAACCCTGACTGCAGCTGACAAAACAAAATATTAAAAAAAATTGAGGATTGAAAAACAACACATTCTCATTATCCTCCAATATCCACACACACACTCGCACACTGTTCTACCGTATTACATTGTACATATAAGGGAGTCGGCTTTTATACTCAAAATTTACGAGATTTGTTTGATCCCCCCTTAAGACAAAGAAAGTTATTTTCTCAGAAGAGAGAGAATGCCAATTAGAATGGTGGAGACTTTACAATCAATATGAAATTTAATATTTGGTGGAATGAACTCTGTGCTAAAACGCTCCTTAAAATTGAATAACTTGTTTAAAAAACAACGAAAGATTGGTTAAATGAGAGACAAAGAAATGGAGAGGAAAAAAGTCTTCCCACGATCCATGGATGGTAAGTACGGAGTCCATTGTTGTCGTGATTGGAGCATCAATATCAATATCATTATTATTTCAGGTAGACACTGCTTATGTAACATTATAATTAAAATAAAGTAGGATACAGTAACTTACAATGAAACACAGGCACACACAAGCAATATTGATATGACCCATTGTTGTCAATATTGTTGTGTGTGTATCACACACAAGACAACAAACCACCAATTACAAAATAGACAATTTGAGAAGAATCAAACAATACAATAATGGTTAAAGTTATCATGTCCTACAGTCTACCTACTTCTACAACTACTTTATGATTAACATTAAATGAAAGTGAAACTCTATTTCGATTTTGATAAGTCTTTTCTTTTTTCTTGATTTATTATTTCGCTATTGAACTTGAAAATTAAAAAATCAACTTCTTTGTACAGACACAATGAGGGTCTCACTCCTTCAAAATCCTATTGCACTGCATCGCTTTACATAAGGAGCTTTGTGAAAAGTTGACCACGTCAACTCTGTGACACCAACCCTGATTTATCATGATGAATTACCCTCGAAACTTGTGTACTGGAACAACACTGTAGACTCTAGTGCAAAAAAAAATTGGATGACTTCGAGACAGTGTCAGTGTCAATGAGTGTGTAAATGCAATGTGTGTCCATAAATAGATTTATGACAGTCCACAATCACAGCAACAAAAACAAATTTTTTGATTGTACAACATTCTGAATTTCTTTCTGTGTGTGTGATTCATAATGTGCAGAGTCCAGAAGAGCGGTCGACTGAAGTGCCATTAGAGAGAGTGGAATGAGGGCCATTAAAAAGGACAACCAGACGAGAGAGACTAACTAATAAAGAACAAGTTTAAAAATCTGTGAAATTTGATGCACATGTGAAAGTCTCTCTTATGTATGTGTATGTGTATGTGTGTGTCTGTGTGCAGTGGATCTCCTCCATTAAAATTAGAATTGAAAGTGAAGCTGTGTTGTTTGTGCCTGTGTGACTTGTCAATGGATGTGAACTTTTGGCCGGAGTGGGAGCAGCAAAGAGACGTAAAACTGTGAACAGGGCACATTAGCTGGCTAAAGGATAATCATACCAGACACATGTGTTCCTTATCTGTCCCGACTCTCTCTCTCTCTTCTACTCCTCTCCGTGTGTGTGTGAGTGTGTGGAAATAGTAAAAACAAAAAATATGACAAAAAAGAGCCCTCCCTTTGACATTGTTTGTATTACTGGGTCATTTTTGGCCAACTATGGTTGCATAGCAGTGACAATAAATTTGTTTTTTCTCTCATGACATTTGGAGACTTGAGCCTCATCGTTTAACTTCAAGATCCTGGAGTCTGTGTCAAAAACAATGCGACAATACAAATTAGCTCTGCTCTAACTATCAACATTAAGACAAAACTCTGTCTCTCCTCCTCTCATCCTGCAAAAAGCTCGAGAGATGAAAAAAAGTCACGTTAGCTACATCTTCACACTCACACACACCCATGGAGAGAGAGAGACTTCCGCTGGAATCATAATAAGCAGTAATCGATGCATTGTTTGCCCACGAGTCACACTCTACTCCCCCACACTCAAAAATAAAATCCACAAGGAATTGTGACAAAGTTGAGAACAGATTTACAAAATATATTCCTTTTGACAGAATATACAAACAGAAGATGCACAGATACGAAAAAATAATTGCATCTTTGAACTAAGACCTTCACTTTGCTTTCTCTCTTCCTCTCTTCCTGTACTTCCATTTTAAATATTTTTCTTAATTTTAAACCCGAAAACCTTTTCCTCTTCCCTTTTATGGTCTCAACAAATAGAAGAGAGAAGGGTGAGTGGAGAGAAAAAATAAAGACAAGTTTTTATTGACGCTTCACAATTTTTTACTACCTAAACTCAAGACCAGATCCTCTCAGCCGATACAAGACGTCACTGCGTCTATGCAGATTTTTATGTGACACACATAAAAGACCACAAAAATAATAGCAATCCTCATGACCCATGGAACAATATGTATGCCCGTTTTGTCCACACACACACACATCGGATGGGGTGTTTGTGAGTGGCGGAAAATTGATAAAATGTACTTGATCGTGGGGGAACAAAAATGACATGCACACAAGAAGGAAGACGAGGAAAAAAAACTATAAATTATTATCCCTCACTTCAGTAGCGTTAATTATGGTTTCTTCACACATGCACAAAGAGCACAAAGAGAGAGAGAGTAAGTATAAACGGCCGATGGAATGGAGAAAAGAAAAATAGGAATCAAGTTGGGCTGGGCTTGAGATGAACAATCATAAATTATTATCCTTATCTTGTATTTTCGCTTCCTCTCCATATGTTTTTTCTTCCTTTTTTTCTTCTTTCGTCTTTTGCTCAAGTCAACTGCACTGCAGTCTTCACAGTATGCACCCTGTATCAACAGAGAGAGAGAGAGAGAGAGAGAGAGAAGTTTTGCCTTTTCAGCTATTTTTCCTCTCAAAAAATCTTCTCTCACTCTCTGCAGCTATCCACATAAATAATAGAAGCAAAGGGTTTACGATCATCATTTTCTTATCCTCAACCCAACCGCCTCTGACTTCTCCCCAAAGATTGCAATTATTTGTTTTGACGAGAGAGACACTCGAACTGGCTCACCTCACAAATTCTAGGATGGACGAAACCTGAGGAAGCGTAGCAATTTTCAAGGCCTTTCATATTCCAGCAGTACACACACACACGAACTACAAATCCAGATACTACATACTTTGCTGCATAAAAAGAGTGACAGTTAAAAGGCAATTTTTTTGCAATTTTAATTTCAACAACTGTACAGAAAAAACAATGTAATGAGGAGGGAGAGGTGCGGCACACACACAAAGTGTCATGACATATGTACCCATTAAGGTGACTTCCCTACCTATTATGACTAATGCATTTTACATTATTAGATATCTTTTTTCCGCTGATAACTGATAACTCCTTTTCTCTTTTTCACAAAAATCCATGCATTATATCATACTAGTACAGTGTCTCTCGTTGTCAAAATTGGATGATGGATGTAATACTTTGACTCTTTTTTACCCTCTGTCGAAAAATGGGAAAGGAGCACTTGAATAAATACATGTAACTTGTTTTAAAGTCAACTTCCATGTGATAAGGCAGTGTAAATAGAAGGAAAGAGAAATGGAATGATGAGAGGAGAATGGAAAAGATCCCGTTCAAAAAATTGTGTACAATATAATAATTCTGACTGACTTATCTTATCTGGAATGCACTACATACATGTATGTAGTGAGAGCAAAATACATACAGATAGTCTCATACTGACCTCAAATAATGGAAATAAAATTAAGACGAAAGACATGAGCTGACAAGGACTTGGACAGATAAATCATAATTTGTCCAAACAAAGATTTTTTTAAATTTGAAATACAATAAATGGAGAAAAATCCCTACGTATATAGACTATTTTCCTTTTCATGAATGGTGATCCAGGATAAATAAAGAAATTAGTCGTTAAAAGAATAAGGAAGGTCGTAAATTGGTTGAGAGACAAGGTATAACAAGGTCTACACATGAGACTCCAGTTCAGCAAGGAAAAAGTTTCAAAGGTTTTATAGCAGACGGAAAAAAAGAAATGGCCCTCATCAAAATCTATAATAATATATATTATAAAATAATATTTTGAAACTTTTACGAGTTGTAATGGTGAGTGTGTGTAAGTTAGAATGAGACACACGTATACATACTAATACATGTTCAGCTATGTACTAGAAATACAAGTTGTGTGCGTGTGGAGAAATGTTGAGCCCAGAAAAATTTTTAGAGTGACAACTATACTCCAAGTTGGTCGAATGACCTGGTCGTAAATACCGTCATAATAATAAACAAGATTTGTGCTAAGGAATCTTGAGCCTCTCTCATTTGGCTTTTTGAGAGAACAGAGAGAAGTCAAAAATACACACAGAGACAACATAAAAATTTAGCTGAATTCGTCGCTTGGAGATGAGAGAGTGAAAGAGGAGGAGGGGAAGAGTATGGAATATTTTTGACTTGATCTCTGTCATTATCCTGCCTCCAGATTTGCATGTGAACATCCCTACAGCTATGTACATTACGGCATGGCAGATTGTCGCCAAGAGCAGTACGCATAAAATATCAAGCAAAAACACATTTGCACACACACACATCCACTAAAATTACGCACTCTCAAAACATCCACGCACACACAAACACAAGGAAAGGTCTCGCAAGGTATGCCGAGTTGGCAATAAACTTGTAAATGAATTTCCCTAACATGATCCAGTAAGATTTCTCTCACAAGTTCCAGAAGATCAGTTGTGTGTGCGTACGTGCCTATTTGCATAGGACGTGTAGTGAGAGAGATAGAGTCAAGACTGGAGACTCCTCTTCTGTCTCTTGTCTTTTCTTTGCGTGTGTCTAGAGGAGAGAGTGTAGTGGAGAGAGAGAGAGAGAGAGTCCTTTGGCTTCCGTTCAAATCTCAATCAATAAGCTTCTGACACATCTTCATCTCCGAATTTTCAACTTGACTTTCATCATCCCCTCCACTCTCCACCACTCTCCTCCTCCAGTCTGCTTATTTTTCTTAGCTCCTCCATTATATCCTCAATGTGTTTCTCTCTCCTTCTCCCTCCCTCCCTCTTTCTCTCTGTCTGTAGAAAAACTGCACGTTGCACAGTTTCTGCTTTCAGTTAGCAAATTATAATATTCACACACTAAACGCACATTTCCGGAGCTCTCCATCTCATCCCCTCTCACTCTCCACACAACACACACACTTACACTCCCCCCTCTCTCTCCGTAGTGTGTGTGTATGGTGTGTGGACTGGTTGTGTATGGAAAAAGATTCCTCCACCTAAAATCTTCTCAATTTTCCAAACCTTCTCCTCCTCCTCCTTCATCTTAAATAGCTCTGAGGTCTTAGGAAGTCTTAATCTAATACCCAAAACTATTTGACTGTATACAGAATCCACACACACGCACACAGACCCAGAGAGAGATAAGCTGTGGACGTGACGTTAGAACAGCACACTGGAATTTAACGTCCATTTCCCCTCCCCTTGTCTTATCTCTCCTGTAGTCATCCTGAGGATGAGAGAAGAGAAAAAATTGAGAAGTCAATAGCGTACCAGAATCAATGGCATTAACTCAAATTCTACACACACAGTGCGTGTGTGAGAGAGAGACAGTACACGCATTTATATATATTTCCGTGTGACAACTATGCTCATCACTTTATCTTCAAAATGGCCAATAGTTCCGTGAAAAGCTTGGAATTCCTGAGAGAGAGGACTAGTGTCTCTTCCATAATACAAGATAATATATTATTACATTCAATGAAATGATCTCTCCTCACTTTTTGGCAGTCGTACAACTTGTTCAACTATCCAAACACACACATCCCCATTTTTTTCATCCCTCCTTTTAAATCCTCCCTTTATACTCTCCATCACAGAATGACTTTTGTGGTGTTTACAACTACAAGTGTGTGTGTGTGACGGTTAACGGTGTACCATTTCACTCTGGCCTCAAACACAGGGAAAAAAGAGTAGAAAAGGAGGAGAACTGCAATATGTAAACCACGTGCGAATATTTATATTCCCATTAAATATGTCTTTTACATCTTCTCATCATCTTCATCTTCCTAGTGTTCTTCACCCTCTTCTTCCCATTCTAGGACGTTGAATATGAACGTCATAAAATTGAAAATTCATAAATATTGCTGATAATTTCTCTTTCATCCACAACATCATCCTCATCATCTGTGCACACACGCACACACACAAAGTGCAGTGAGATCCCACAATCCCAATTATCTTGATGAGATATGAGACGAGACGAGACGCGACTGGTGGGTAATAAGGTCGGTCGGTGGATTACACAAACTGTAATTTTATACTAAGACCCAATTATTATCTCGATCATAAAATTGAGTACTAATTTACAATGTTCTCTGAAAATGAGCTGAATGGTTAAAATCCTCTCGCTCTCTCTCCCTTCCTCAAAAAAGAAGTCAAGATGGAGAGTTTTGGAATTGACAAATGATCCACGATCATCCATTCCCGAGAAAGTCATCCAGGATGAGGAGGAAGAAGAGTAGGGAACAGGAACTAATGGCGATAGCCAACATTATTACTAATGGTTTCCTCCCACAAAAATTCAATGCACCAGCTTCATCACCACAAAGTACAAAACCCACCACCACCAACCAAGTCAGAACAAAATGGGAAGAGTACAATGGACACAAGTCACAATCTATTATATCTGTACAACATCATCCCCTGATCAGCCTTACGAGTCAGGAGCAAAAGGAACAACAACAACAGAGTCCACGTGACGAGAGTGAATATGGAATTTGTCTATGTATGTAAAAGTACATCCACAACACACAGCACACTATTACAGATATATTCAAATGTATATGAGATGAGTACAAAATGAACTGCAGTTTAGGATTAAGGAAGAGAGAGTCATGAATGCAAGGGAGGGTGCAGCCTGAAAAAAATGTGGGTATGTACTGGAAGAATATGTTGTTGTTGTTGTTGAATGTGATTGTAGCCTGAATGGATAGATATTAGAGAATAGAGACGTGGGTGTGGAAAAGTTGTCCGAGAGAAAGATAGGAGAGAGACTTCCCGAAGTAATGGATTAACCTATCTTCGTTTTTACTCATAGTAGACGATATATTATTATTATGTGTACGCCGAATCTACACAATGTGTAGAAGAGGAAGATGTTCTCAAATAAATATAAATAGATCCTCCCCCCCCCCACACACACACACATGCACACACACCACGAGGAAAGAAAGACCATCTGATATTTCCTCCCCCATCCATGTAAAGTGAAATCTATTACTCCATCCAATTGCTCCTTGTCCTTCTAAATTGACAACAAATGTGGATTACAATTTACAATTTAGACTTTTTTCCCTGGTCCATTTATTTATGCTCTTTTGCCCTCCTTTCCCTCCAACTCCTTCATCACATCATAGTCTTCCTCTTCCACCTTCTCCACCCACTTCCACTGTCTTCCAAATGAATGACGAAGGGCTCTCCGGCTGCTTGGCAGCAATATTGGAAAGCATGTAAAAGTGTACAGAGAGATAGATAAAGAGAGGGTAGAAAAATATATTTGGTAATTTCACCAAACTTTTTGGAGGGGAGGAGGAGAGGATTTACAACTGTTATTTCCCAACAGATTAAGTAGGGATGAAAGACAGAGACACAGGGTCTCCCTAATATTCCGCACACCCTTGGAAGTTGAGCCGAAACACGAAGGAACAGACACACTGTCTCTGTGTGGACTGAAGGGAGAGTTATGAGGGTCTGAGGGTGACTTTGTGTCCCTTCACTGAATCATCACAGAAATGAGGGAATGAGAAATAGACAACTTCCATTGGAAACCCACACGTTATTGACTGAAAGTGAACATGAATCAAATTACGCCTAAACTCACTCACTAGTTCTTCACTCTTACTTTTACTTCCACTATTGTCATCAGGACATCAGGAGGGGTTGGGTACAGATACCCACACTCACATACTGAACATCAATACGACTGCTCCACTCTCGCATTCCCTGTGTGCTGTGGCCTCAACGCATTTTCTTAATGGACTAAATCGTGTGTATGTGTGTGTGTGGGACTTCATTCAAGTATGAGCATCAACGACTGTAAATGTATGTCTGTAAAATTGATGTGAAAAGAGCATCTCTCCGTCACAATGGACTCTACTCATTTTAGTACAACTAATCAAAAAAATTGTACACACACACAAGTTCTACTGTGTGTACAAAGTCATGGCATATGCCTCTAATATCTTGGCTGTATTCCGTGTCATCAAGTTAATTACTACAGGGAGGAGTGCTGTATCCTACGTCTGGCACATGTGCTCCACACACACACACATACACTCACACAGTATATTTACGTCCCTTTAAAATCCACATTATCCTAAGTAAATGAGGGGAAACTCGGGAAGGCGCCCCTTCCTTGACTATGGCGCACTCATAAAGTTGTACAAACAATTTCTTCCTCTTTTCCACATTCTCTTCCACATTCAACTAACGAAGAAGGGAGATCAAGATTGACCAAGTCACAATATGCAATAAAATTATATATACACTCTACACACTCAGTCAACATTTTTTTACTCCCTCTCCATGTTTTTCCACTTGGAAAAAATGGAATGCACTGCATCCAATATAAAATATTTAGACCGATCTTCCACTCCCTACTGCATTTATAAAATGTTTGTCCTCAACTCCCCATACTTTACTGTATTGCATTGCATACTTAGAAACTAAGAGAGAGGAAGAGGGTGTTCAAAAATTCTCTCTCCTTTTTTTACAACCTTTTTACACGGTTTAACTTTAGCTTTTGGCTTAGCCCATGTCAAGTGAATGATGGTTACTATGGATCCACGATACAAATTATATATCTACACTGTGACTTCCCTCCTGTTTTTCCCTGGAAGAAAAAAAGGCGAAAAAGCCACTCCAAACACTAGTACGTGAACTGCATTCCTCATCGACACTGTTTGTGTGCGTGTGTGTGTGTAGTGTGTACGTTTATTATTTGACTTGGATGCAGTCCGGATGATAGGGATGGAGACATAAAATATGAGTCGTCACACACACATACAGTCCTATCTTGAGCAATCTAGAAAAACTAACTCAATATGGTTGAGTTTAGGTCGTGGTCGTGGCAAAATTTAATCAATAATCCTTTGCAGTCAAAAAAAGCCTTTACTACTACATCTGCTCTGCCACATCCCATCCCATCCACACAGTCATGGTGTGGAGGGTGTAGAGTTTGTTATACTATCCCTCGTTTTCCCAGTTCCAAAGAGGAGAACCTCATTCAAAGATCCCCCAACCCCCAGTCATCCACAACTCTCTCTCTCTTCTTTCCCTACATACGTAATTCCAGGGAGAGTAGATGCGTACGACTTTTACTAGACGTATGTAGAGTCAGTGACAGAAACTTTTGCTACTCCTACACACACACGGGATGTGCATCGGAGGTGCAGTCTCCCTTCATACATACAGTGTACCACACACAAAGTATTGTCTAACACTCCTTTATATAAAAAGTAGTGTCTCCATTCTGTGACTGGGTTGAGGTTGTGCAAGGAAAAGGAACACCTCCACATACTAAACATCCCCTCATGATACACACACACGTATTGTATATATGCGTATGTAATTATAAGAGAATGAAAGAGTCGGGATAGGAGACAGACGGTCTTTCAGTATCGACGTTCGGGGATGTTCTCTCTCTGTGTATTCCTTCCTCTCTTACACTTTCTACAGAAACAGAATAGAGAGAGAAAGAGAGACTGCAGAATGCACGTGCGACGAAAATTCAATGTCAATGCACACCCCTCCTCACTTTCCTCCTCCTCCTCCTCCCTCTTTTGTATACTTAAAATGCTGTTTCTCTCTCCTTCCCTCCTTACTACGAGGTTCTCCTTCATAGTAGTCAGTCTCACCCGCCTCAACACACACACAGGAGTCACAGAACCGAAGGAAAGGAGGAGAACCTCGTAAAATCCCAGACCGTGGCAATACAGCAGAGTAGTTACTATGTACAGCTCCATTTCGTCTACACAGCCACCCTCACCTCCTCCCTCCTTCCGTAAGCATCTCGTATGCCTGTATACACCATTGTCTACTCCATTATTTGATAGACGTTTCACCAAGACGACCCAACAGATGCGAGAGGGTAGGTAAAGGGGAAAAAAACGAAAGACTCAAATTGTCAAATAGTGCCGAATGCCGGGTCGTCAAAGTGAAAAAGACGGAGAGGAGGAGGGGGATTCCCCGTGCAAAAAAATTTTTTAGTCATGTTCTCTTTAAAAAAATGTATGTATTTTTTAAACAGCTCATCCCAAGAGATTTGTATACACATGGAGGGAAGAGGAGGGAAGCGTGCGTGTGCGTGTGTGTAGTGTGCACTTTATATTTAGCTTGTAGGAAGAGGAAGCAATAATATTACAGGAGATGGAGAATCACCTTTTCTTCTCCCTTCAATTCGAACAGTGCAGTAGAAGGGAAGAAAGAGGGATGGAGGGAGGGGGTCGTACAACAGTTATTTTAAAATGTATTTGCCTACGTTATAAATTTAAATTAGTACTACTTTCTTCCCCAATGCTAATTGCTTGTACGTTCTACACGCAATATACTCATGCCTTGTGTGTGTGGATTGTGCATATGTGGAAACTTACGAAATGAAAAGGAAAGAAGAGGCTTTTTTACACTCTACTTTTTAATGACAGTCTACAATATGCATAGCTCATCTCTCCCTGCCTTCATATTTATTTAATTACATTTAATTTTCCCAGTTCTGACTCAGGAACTTTGTGTAAATGCTAATTAATTCACCCAGCATTTCCTCACCCAGCTGGATAATTTGTCTATATTATCCCCGAAATTTTTTTTGCACAGCTTATACTAGAATTGGAGACAGACTCCCTGGACAGGGTAAAAATACCGAAAAAATAAATCAAAGGAAGAGGAAACCAAAGAACAGATCCATAGTTACAACCTACACACACGAGAGAGAGAGAAAGGAGTTGAGAACTGAAAGTAAAATATCTTGTCAATTTAAAAGGTTGGAAGAGAATAAAGTAAACGTAGCTCAATGTCTCTCTTCCTTTTCTTTTTCAGATTTAATTTAATGATTCTAGCAATAGCAATTGTACTGTGAAAAACCCTTCCTTCTCTTTTTGGTTTTCTTTCTCTTCTCTCCTTTTATCCCTTTTCCTCCTCTTCCTTGTTTCCGTTATCGAAAAGGGAAACCCGGAGTGTGGAGGAGAAAAGTCGAGATTTTTGCTTCTGCTTCTGTTCCTCTCTCTTTCGTCAAAATTTCATTTACTCTATCCTTCCTCCGCTCTAGGGATATCTAACATCGACAGACAGGCCGAGACAGAGGAGCCAGAAGACCCTCAAGACAAAAATCGTGTCAAATATAAAGAGAGGGACAGAAATGTGGTGTATGTGTGTGTGTCTTGTGGATCCGAGTTACTCTGAAGGAGATGAAATTGTTGTAAAACAGAAGCCCGGACAAGTAACAGATCCATAGTTAAAATACATTTTCCTTTCCCCATATCTCTCTTTCCCTCATCTCATCCCATGGTAAAATTTTCTTCTTCTTTGCATGTTCAACATGAAATTTACAAACCAAAATTGGCTAGAGTTGAGGATGTTCAGTCAAAATATGTACACACTTTTCAAACAGATTTTTGTGTTGTCATACATATGTAAAGTAAATACAACAGAGTAGCTTTGAAAGTCTACACTCAAACGAAATGTAATCATGTTCTTTGGTAAGGATGAAAAATCCAAAAATGTACAAAAATATTTTTGGAATTTTTGTGATTCTATTTTTTGGGACTGTGTCCGTCGTTCCTTCCCCCCTTTCTTGGGATGATGATGGTGATGCTATGCTGCTGAAAGTTGATGCACACATCACATAACATAGGAAAAGAGGGATAGAGTAAAATGTGAGGATGTTGAATAAGTAATAGAGAATTGCTGGGCTTACCAAAAAAGTCCTCCCAGGAGAGTGAGTCTGAATCGCAGTCACCGGATTTTTCCATCTTTGAAAATCTATCTCTGTTTGTCCGTGTCGGTATTTTTCGTCCCTCTTCTCTTCTTCCTTGTTCACTCCTCTTCTTCGTGTTGTGTCAAGACGTAAAGTTGTTGAGTTTTTTTTTTTTTTTCTCTCTCTCTCTCTCTATCTTATTCGTCGTCTCTTCCTCCTCTATTCTATTTGTACAGAGATTAGTTCATCCAGAGACACGTTTGGGAATTCCTCAGAGTAAAAAGATGTGTATGAATGAATGAATGAGGTAGGGGATGGATCCGTGTAGATAGGTATATTCTCTTCTCCTGGGTCTTTCTCCTTGTTGCTATTTTACTTTGAAAAAGTGTACGTCTCCTTAAGAAAATAGAGGGTGGTAATGGATGATGATGAATGTAGAAAAAGTACAAAAGGAAAATCAAGACTTGTTTTCACTATTCCTCTGAGAGAAGATCAAGAAGAGGAAGAAGGCATCCTCAAATTGGCTTGAGACTGTGGCTGGGTGACAAGAAGTGTACGTACCAAAAATAATGACATTCTACTTGAAAAATCATTACTCCCACACACACACACTCTCTCTCTTTCCTTACCCTGGACAGGATGAGCAGGGAGGGTTCAACAATTCTTGGATTAATGTCACACACAGTTCACAAACATAACAAACTCCTTACACAATAATAACGAAGATGACGACAATCTTCAAATTGACACAAACAACAAGACACACATCTTCAGTCTCTATTGACACTCATCGCAAACACTCTCTCAACATTTCCTTCTGTCTCTTACTATGTAACTCTCAATAATAATTGCGAGACAGTCAAGACGTACAAAATCTGTGTGTGTGTGTAGTTGATGATGAAAGGAGAGTGCGTAGGGCAATGTCAGGATTAGATAATTATGAAGAAAAACTGTTACAATTTGTTCATATCTTTTTTGTTGTTATTGAGGTAGACACACGTTCTGTACTGTCCTGTACGTGCGTGTGTGTGCTATGTAGACTGTCAGCAAAAACGTATTATACAACAACGTGGTAGACAAATTTTCACGTGCCTTTCGTCTTGGTCAATTTAAATTATTACAGACACAACTGTGGACGGTAATGAGCTTCATGAAGTCAATCCAGTACAAACACTTTTTCTTCTCTCTCTTTCTTATTTCTTGAACGATCCTTATGATTTGTTGTTGTTGTAATTCGTCGTAAACAGATTTTTACTCTTTGCGCACTTGTCCACTTGTACTGTGAATGGCAAAAAATAAATATTTCTCTCCTTTGCCTTGCCTTGTCTCTCACACATCCATTCTTTGCTGGATTAAGCAAGTTCCCTGTACTCTAACACTGACACACACACATGCACACAGGATGGAGGTGAGTATATGTAAAAGTGTGAGTGAGGGAGACTATGTGTACATTTCATCATCAATCCCTCTTCTCATGTCACACACACAACAGCAACAGAAAACAACAACAACAACAACAACGATAAGGCACCGACCAGACAGGGAGACATTGCCAGTCAAGTTAGTTAAATGCAATTGCAAGTTGAAGAATGACCAACAGGGTAAAAAAATTTCATACTCCCATATGTAGCCGTAAAAAATTTTCTTTTGGATATTTTTTTTCTGTGTGTACTTCTCTGTCTCTTTTTCTCTATCCTGTCTATGTCTCTGCCTCTCTGTCTTACATTATGAACAGCAATGGCTTATAAGGTAAAGTCAGTTTTATCATTATCACAAGTGACAGATAGCATGTTGGACAAAGAGCGAGAATCCTGTGTTGTTATGTGGTGTGTGTTACTGGTGGTGGTGTCTCGGATGGAAAATAAATAGTTTTGCCTTTTCGCATCCTTCATTTTTTGTCCTCTGTCGTCTTGAGACTACACACACAGTCTTGTGCCAGTGTCACTGTTCATATGTATAAAATAGGTAGGTAGGTACTGTCAAATATTTTCAGAGTTAAATTGGCAATATGGTAATTCAATTTGAAATTTTTTTGTTCTCTTCCTTTCTCTCTCTCAACTTGTAAATGTTCTAATTCTTCTGAATTGCAGTCTTCTTGTTCTTGATTAAGTCACATTGTCATTTGGAGATGATCATCAGTATTTACACGGCATGGAATACCATCGTCTCTCCGTCTCCTTTTCTTCGTCTCTCATTGACTCAGTCTTGCTTGACTCACACAAAAAAATATTGTACGAATATATCCCACTTGTGTTGTGTATTCAAATTAATAATACGACTTGACAAAGATGGTTCAGAGTGCGTGCGTGTGCTTCAGTGTAAAAACAAAATTGTGACATGAGAGTGACACACACACGTAAGGGGGGGAAGAGGGGCACAATGAGGATGATGGTACAAAATAATATTGTGTGTGTGCTATTTGTTTGTTTGTGGCTCAAAATAATGATTCGTCTCGGTATTATGAGCTCTCACGAAGTTGAAGTATTGCTAAACCGTCTGACATGTCAAGAAGAGAAAGAAGAATAAGACGACAAGAACATTTTAACAATATACCATCATATGTGTGTTTTCCCCAACTTCATCGTAATCATGTATGATTTCGTACACTGTTCGTGTGTGTGTGCCGTACGTGTGCCTCTACACAAACTTTCAAGTTGGAATTGAAAAAACCGGATTAAAAATCCAACACATGATGTAACAACAATGGTGTTGGTAGTGGCATCATGCCAACAATCTTCTCCTCCTCCTTGTCGTCTGTCCTTTAACTTTGTATCATTTAATACATAGGCACACGCACAAATAAAATCCTCACTGCTGTGTCACTCCAATCCAAACAAAAATAATTTAACTGAGGATTATTTTACACTCACAAATATAAACCAAAGAAACCAAAATTTGTTTTGTGAATCACGTCACAGGATTAACTATCCAAACAATAGAATGGGGTGAACAGTGGAGAAGGTTAAGACACCGGTAAAGGAAATGTATCAAATTGACGATATATCCATCCCTTCGTGTGACAACTGTTATGTATTATAACTCCAGTAAATACACAGTCCAGAACTTTGACCGGCACTTTGGAAAGCACAATCCAAGTAGGTATATTTTTGAGACGTAAGAAAAATATTAGTTATATGAATCGTACACTCAACTTAATACAACCCAAAACTATTCCAATTAAAAAGAATGGGTCATAAAAATACCTTCACAAAACAATCAATTATTATTGAATTGGAAAACTTGTATATAAACAGAGCACACACAAACTCTTGTTATTGTTGTTGTTTGGTTGGTGTAGGTTCTTCTTAATGTAATAATTTCGAACTAAATAATTTTTAATTCACAATGTAATAATGTTTATCTTCCCTTTTTTAGCAGAACCAGTCTAAATTGTTTTCCCCTTTCTCTTGAGTCGGTCACTGGAAATCTTATTTTTTTGTATTAGGTATATATATAAAATTTCAAGACACTGTACACCTTCTATAAATTAGTTGACATGCTTTCACCAATTAATCCGAACTGACGTCTCACTCTCTTCTGTGTACAAGGGAATCCCGGAAACAGCCCAGATGGTCTCTCTCTCTCTCTTGTGTAATAAACTATAAATGTTACCGTCCCTTAAGTAATGACGACGAGTACAACAGTCTTTGAGAATAACTAAAACTACACGCGCCAGCCAACAAAACAGAGAAGACGAGAGGAAAAACTCTGTATGCCTCCACGGACGTATCAAACCTGACTGAAAGGGAAACCCCCCACTTTGAGAGAATAAACGTTGCAGTCAAATCTCCACACAAACTCTCTCTCTCACTTCTTCATCTGAGTGCAGGCTGCATAGTAATGTCTGTATAGGCAATGCAATTAAGTCGCGCCAATGTGGTGCAGCGGCGAAGGTGCAAGCTTTTACATTTCTCTCTCTCTGTCTCTCTCACTGTACACAGAAAACATTGGCAAATTTTACGTTTTAATTAATATTTGGAGGTTGTTCATCAGGTAAAGACTATTTAACCACTGAATATCAT